>RJWT010005503.1:0-30615 GCA_004365215.1 Cuniculus paca | reverse complement strand
AAAAAAAAACAAAAAAAAATTAACACAAGGAAGTCTACTTTGTCAAGCTAACCCCTTATGTACTGGTTGTCATTCTGCTTTCACTATGGAGGTGCAAAACGGAGCAACAAAGTTGAATTAACAGCATAACCCTTGTGAAAATAATCCAACCCCTGGGATTACTTTCAAAGCCTCTCAAAGGTAGACCTTAGTCTGGGACTACTGTGCTTCTAGTTGTCTCTTGTTTTCAGTGGCTCAGGTTTCTACCAGGAAAGACAGATTTTATTGCAAAGCATGCTGATTTTTCTATATAGGAGAGAAAAGTTTGTCTCTGTGATTAAATTACCACGAACATGAAAAATAGGAATCAGATACAATTTTGGTTTTAAACAAAGAAAAAACCCCAAACTCCTGGGGATCTGGCATTGGCCAAGCTTCCTTTGGAAGATTCCAAAGTTAAATCCTTTAAAAAGGAAAGGGAAAAATAAATGAAATGCCAGTGTCTTTATATCCACAGGGATAGAGAATACAATAGTCCTCTCAGAAACCTTTGCATTGGTGCAGACAAAGATGACTGACTGGTTAGGCATACTTTGTTAGAACACAAACGAAGAAGATGGGTCTAAAACTTAAGAGGACTTTAAAATGACACAACACGTCATTAGAAAAAAGGTGCAGTCTTCTGCCTTGCTGGAATGAATGCATGACGTTTCAAAAATAGTAACCTTTGGTTTGGTAGTTTTCTCTTCAAGATATTTTATATGGAGTACTTGGAGGCAAAACAAATTCTTTATATATATTTTTTCTTTCAAAAAAGGCCTACATGTTGGGCACACAGTAAAAAACTGATTTTTAAAAGAGAAATTAAAATGACATTTTATTGGTAGAGATAGCAGGAGAGGGGGATGGGCCAAGAGTCCTCATGTTAAAACAGTCGTCTTTTGGCACGGAGGGACTCCACACCAGACCGCCAGTAACTGTACTGCAGCACTTTAGACCACTGACATAGACATATCAAATCTCCATGCTGAGAAGATACCTTGATTTATAAAAAGCCAATCATCTCTCTCTCTCTCTCTCTCACTTGGGAGGAAGGAAGGGAGGGAGAAAGAGACTGACTATGGAAGGCTCCCCAATCTGCTCTTAAGATCCATGGTTAGGGCTTGTGGAAGAGACGAGCAAAATCTAATCTATTCAATGTCCTCCAGCTCTAGGGCTCCCAGTACTAAGTCCCTGAATGGACCACGTATGAAATGAAACCGGTCACTGCTGAAGAGGAAACAGACATTCAAAACCAAAGCTAGGGCTTGAATGAAATGAGATTATGAACATGGTTTCCTCTTCCCACTACTGAAACAACTATGGAGGGGCAAAGATACTGTTGTGAGTTGCTATCTTAAAAGGGAAAGGGGATGTACAGGGAGACCTGGATAAAGGGAACCAATTAAAATTCTAAAAATGAAAAAACAAAAACAAAACAAAACCAGAAAACAAAAAACCAAACACATGGAAGCGAAGGCACTCCAAACTATATAGATACACTATACATTGCTAGAGTTATTGTTACAATAATACAGGCCGGTACCTACTGTACAGAGTTAAAACTATATGGCTTTAAAAAGCTCGTCTACATTTTGTCTGATTATTAAACAGAATCACTCCCCTGAACAGTAACTTTTTGCTCATTCATAACAGTTCCTGGGTCCACATATTTACATACAAAACAATAAAACTTAAAAATATTGAAAAAAATATAATGTACAAGCTTGAATTTGGTGAGGAGCTTTTAATTATTATTTACAAAAAGATATTCAGAGACCTGGCTCTCACTTGTATAAAAGGGTTCTGTGATCCCGCCATAATTGAGAAGGAGAAATTGTGCATCTCAGCGCGCACACGCGCACTCACACACGATCACGTGCACACACACACACGCGGGGTGTTGGGGGGAGAAAAGCACCTGACTTTTCTCCTTCTTATTCCACGTGGGGGCAGGTAAGTGTCTTCTAAAACCACCGATTTTTATGAACTCCAGCAGGTACACCAAGCCCCAAGTAGTGTCTGTATTCACGTCTGGCTGGGCAGTTTGATCTGAACGCAGGTCCATTTTTCCGTCACAGACCTGCCTGGTGAGATTGTTAATCTTTTCTAAAAGTGGTCTATCAAAGCCTAGCCCTGTAAAGGACTATGCTGCCAATACTTTGATTTCAGACTTCTTTCAAGTCTTAATGAGCTCTCAGAAGCACTTTATAGAAAGTAAAATTAAACTTGATTTGGGTTTGAGCATGTCTCCTTTCTCGTGAGCTGTGATATAACCAGAGGTTGGAGAAACCCCTTCTGTTGCCTAAGCTTAGCTAAACAATGAGTGAGAACCAAGATGGCTTGCAGCTGTCTTTCTAGGTGTTGGTTCACTTCACTAGGCAGTACAGCTCTCCCGGAGTCACACACAGGGTGAAGCAGCGGGACAGAGTGCTAGGGCCTGCATGAGCGCTGCCAGAAGGCTCCACTTCCTAACCACCTGGAAGGCGACCTGCCCTAACATGACCTCAGGTGGCAATGACAAGGGCGAAGGGCGGTTCCTGTACACAACCTAGGGCTCAGCTCTGAAGCTCTACAGTTACTAGCTAACCCTGGAAGGCTGTGGAGAAGGAGTGGGTAGGAGGGAAAGACGGCCATTACTCAAGGGATCTTTAAATGTCAAATGTAACTGATTGTGCCTTAAAGATTCATAGGTTAAGTAATGGCCCATAAGCACCAAGGTGACTAAGGTTCATTTTAGAGTATATAAGGCCCACAGAGATACCAACCTTAAAAAAATATAAAACAAGCTGTGAAAATCTACTTCCTTGCTGCAAATGTAATCCTTCAATCCTCCTTGCTTTCCAAGGAATATTGCTTTTTCTTCAAAAACAAGAGACTGATTCTTACACCATTCACTGAGAAACAAAACAAAAAATTTTAACTGGGTGGGAGGGTGGCGGACACATTCTTCTCATGCTTCAACCAGTCAATTTTGATACCATGTAGACAAAAAAGCAAAGGCAGTATTGAATACATGTATATATAACATATATACATACATATATATAATCGGTTTTCCCATAAAGTCAGCAGGTACAGTTATTATTTTGATGTGTATTCCTACCGCCTAAAATCATAATGGCCTATCTGACATGCATCAATAAATAAATTTAAAAAGCATGAGGTTAAACAAGCTGGAACAGATTCTAGATTTGGATTTAGAATTAGCACTGTGTGTAGATGTGGCAATTCCTGCAAGCTTGGTTTTTGATTAAAAATACAAAAAATAAAGCAGTAGATGGTTACGGTTCACATTATTTAACTATATAATGTCCTCTCTTCAGCGTATCTTTCCAAGGGAAGTGACTTTAGAAAAACTCTGGACAAGCTCATTCACAGTGGTGAGATGTGCCTCTGGCCTGCTGCCTTCTTCCAGCCTCGTCAGCCTCCGACCTCTGCAGCCATTTTGCCCTCAACACCCTTTTCAGTGTCACAGGTCACTAAAACAGTGTGAAGATCACAAAGAATCTTTGGTCAGGGGGACAAAGATCCACCACGGAGCACACAAGCCAGAGTCCTGCTTGCTGCCAAAGGAGCAGCCTCTATACGAGCTTCTTCACTGGTAGCACTGATGAAGAGCAAAACCAACCTTCATCAGCCTTATGGCTTCGAACTTCACCAACACTGCTGGGTTACATGTGATACGCATTTCATTTTTGTCTGCCACACCTGCCAAAAACATGCCAGAGGCAAGCCTTCCAATACCAGAGGAAGTGGATTAATTTTACAAGTGACACATAAGTCTCCACTGAGTTATACCTGCTAAGCTCCCAACCAATTTCAAGCTGTGCACTAGAACAGTCTGACATTAGACTTTCAAAAAAACAAAGTTCAAAAAAACCTTTAGCACAGAACAAAGTTTTCTTTTGTGGAAGGGGCATGAGGCAGAAGTCCTGTTTTTAAAGTATACAACAGCAGACTTTTGATTTAAAAAAAAAAAAAAAAAGATTGTCGTGGGAGAGATTATGTGTTCTAGTGCTCCGCCTTCCCCTCCCATAAACCCTCCCACCCCTGGGTCTCCCGCAGTCTTATGAATGAAATTGTCTGTATTTATAGATATTTTACAAGGTTAAATAAGAACAATAATAAAAAAATTGAACACTAAAATGAACAAGTTTTTTTTTTTTTTTCTCTTTTTAATTTTCTTTCCAAACGTGACCAGTGTTGCTGAGTGACACTCAAGTAACTGGTGGTTTTTCCTGTGCAGCTGGCTGCTCGGGACTGTTCAGGTAGAGTTGGAAGCTGATGCAGAAGCAGCATTATTGGTCTGTCCACGGTCTCCAGCATTAGCATCTGAAATTGAAAGTTCCAAGGCACATCATAAGTAATGCTCTGACATTCCAAAAAAAACAAGAACCCTGCTTGGACTGTACAGTGAACTGTGTGGCCTTCCAGGTGGTTATCTGCAATGTTGGTTTAAATGGGACCAACAGTATGAAATGTGAATTTCATGCTGTTTAGAGCAAAGTACATGCCTTGGCATGGTCTTGGTGCAGGGATGACAAGAGTGTCTAAATAAATCACAGACTCAGGAGATCAGGGACCACTGCTGTCAAAGCTCTTCCTACAGCTGGGATCAGTTGGAGTCTAGCTCATTGAAAAATAAATGAGTGGTGCAGAGATGGTAAATAAAAATTCTGAACCATGTTAGACAATGCCATCTGCTTTGTGGGGTGAGCGGGTAAAGGCAATGAAAGTAATGTGGGTCAGTGTTGATAAGCAGAGGCACTGTGCATAAATCAAACTTGCTTGGGTGTTTTCTAAGTACAGTCACTCTTCATTATTCAGAGATGGAAGACAGAAAACTGGCACAAGACAAAAGCCACTGTAATACCAATTCACTTATTCAATCCAATAAGACATCCTGTAGCCAAGTATCTTGGCACTAACAGCTTTTCTTACCTAATATTCTACAAATGCCTACAGCTTTTTACTAAGCTTTGCTCCCTTTAGACATCTAACTGTGTCCAGATTGGCTCTCCATTCTGAGTAGGCAAAATACTGCCTTTCCACTGGCTAATCACCTTCATCATACTCAATGAGAATGCACTACTGGCCAAACTATCTCCTGAAGATTTTATGTTAAGCCCTAAGCAAGAAAGACAGCTTGACTGCGATGGACAACTTCCAAGAGCTCTATTAGGGGCCACACTGCTCTTGGCCATCAAGGCTGGTGACCTCAAAAAGCAGACTTAAAACTGAAGGTGTATGCAGTCACCCGTGTCCTACGATGAGAGTAACCAATGCCATGACTCGATGCAAATATTTGATCCTGGATTGTTCTACTTTGAATTTCTGAATTAAAGTGAGACACATACGACGACGCTTAAGGACACTTAAGATTTAAACTTAAGGATTATCTGCTCAGTTTATAATTACCATAGCTGCTCCATAAAAACAATGTCTTTTCTAAATTTCTAACTTTTCTGCCCTTAAAACAATCTGCCCATATATACATGTAACTTGGTCTTGGAGAAGTAAGAAGGAATATCTTGTAACTTGAACGATTAGGTTAATTTCCCTCAAGACACCTCTAGTTGCTTCTAGTCCTATAATGTAAGAAAATGCATATTGAAGTCCTTATTATCGGGTTCATTCCACAGCACAGAATCATCCTGACTCACTGGTATATGACATATATTGAATAGGTAGCAGGGGATAAGTATGAGACAAGCAGATAGTCTTTTCCAATACTCGGTGAGTATCTAAGTCCAATGTTTCATTTGTGACTGCGTGGCTTGCCTTGGATATGCTTTCTACAAAGTGAGTTTCACTGTCCATCATCATCTAAATTCTATACACCACTAATTCTATGTAACCATTAATTTCTGTCTAGACCACACATTCCTTCGAGCCTCTCTCAGGAAAAACATTCGTTTTCATGATTCTGGCACAGGCTGCATGAAAGATGACACTGCAGGGAAAGAAAGCCTGGAAGCAGATGTTGTCTTACAATTACAAGGTTCCTCAAAAACTCATGCTTACTGTAGCGTTTCCTGTGCTCTGGATGACACTCAGAACCTATGTATGACCATCATCAAATATAGTGCTTCACTTACTTTCAGCATCAGATGACAGAGCTTGTCATTCTGATCTTTAAGCCCAGGACTTAAGTGAGGCACCAATTACCAGGTTTTTTCTGTTTGATCACTATATCTGCACACACACAAGTGCTGTGAACGGCTCTGGTCATGGGGCCATTCATTACACCTGCAAACACCAGCCAATGGTGAGTTCTGCAAACACCTTCCTTATAGAGCAACCTGCTCATTAAAATGTTAACCTACTCTTGGCAAAATCCTATCTACCTACCGATCTTCAGATGTCTTTTCAGTGGCTGCATTTTGTGAGCTTACAGCACTATCCACACTAGTCTTCCCTTTCTTGAATAAATTCAATGATCCTGCATGATTACATTAAAAACACAGTCCTTTATATGAACACATAACCAGAAGTGAATACACTTTAGGAGCAAACAATACAGCCTGACAGTCTTAGTTCTAAGGTTTGTAATTTAATAATCTCACACTTTCCCTCCAATTTATTTCCAAATCATCTGATGAGTAAATTTTACCAGCTAATTATTTTGATGACAAATATCCCTGACTTGAAGTCACACAGGAACTACTTAGAGAACCACCAGGAAACTTTTTTTTAAGAAATAACCAAAGAAACAAGTCTTGTACATGCAGACTTGTTCCCACTTCATTCTGTAAATTTACATAACTGAATCTGAATACGGTCTTCCTGTAATAAAAATACTTGTTCAGTAAACTTCTTATAAATTGCCATTAGATTTTTTTTGGTAATTTCTATTAACTTCTCAAATATCTAAACTTACTCTATAAAAGCAGCAAAGTTTATTTAACATCTGACATTCTCTTCCTTTAACATATATGTGGTAAAAGTGATACTACCTGACATATATGGCTTAATGGATAGGCTAAGATCATTTTGATCATAAAGTATCTGACAATGAGTAATCAACTGACTCTATAGTCTCTTGCTTTTAGTGCTGCAATGCTCTTTTGAGCTTCATACTGATGTATCTTTCTTAGACCTAATCCAAATATTTGATTTCTGAGAATATAATCTTATGTTTTTTTTTTTTTTTTTTTTTTTGAGACAGGGTCTTGCTGTGTAGCTCAGGCTGGCCTTGAGCTCACTTTGTAGCCCAGGCCGGTCTCAAACGTACGATTCTCCTGCCTCAGCCTCCCGAGTGCTAGGATCACAGAATCCTATGGTTTTTGTACTAGGTATTACAAATGAAATTTGAGCATGTATTAGATATGTTGGGGAAAGTCGGGAGTGGTGACACACGCCTGTAATCCCAGCACTCGGCAGGCTGAATCACTGTGAGTTTGAGGACGCTCTGCATTACAAAATGAGTTTAAGGCCAGTCTGAACTGTATGGCGAGACACTGTCTCAAAAAGACAAAAAACCAAACCAAAGGAAAAAGTAAAAACAACTGTTGAGAGGGTTGGGAGATAGGGCCTTTGTGCAGGAGTCAAACTCCTGAGATCAAGTGATCTTCCTGTTTCAGACTCCTGGGTTGCTGAAACTTCAGGACCATGCCACGGTGCCTGGCAAAAGCATGTGTTCCACATGACTTCATGGATAAAAACAAGAACTTGAGCAATCCCACAGTGAAGTCAAGGGCACAGCCCTCAACTATCAGGTACTTAACTGAGTCCATGAGGCTGCAATTTTAATCCTAAGGTAAATTTTCATATATAAACTTTCATATCTGGTACACATAATTTCTTCCTATGTCTGGATCCAAACCTTCCTTTTTCAGGCATCAGTAAGTGCTGCTAAACACTGAAGTCATGGGAATGGTCAGGTTCTCAGTACTGAGTGAACAGATACACCTTGCTGCTCAGGTCATAAATACAGAAATTCTCAACTGGATTCTTCACTGTCTTCCTCACCCCTCCCAGCTAATCCATCAGCAAGTCCTGTCTGCTCTGTGTTGAACCGGGTTGATCAAATGTGCAAATACGAATGGAAAGGAGAGTAAATGGAAGGTCTCATGCTTAAAACTGTTAAAGGGATTAAAAAGAGTAGAATATGGGCATGGCAGCACATGCATGTAATCCTAGCACTCAGGAGACTGAGGCAGGAGGACAGCAGCCAGCCAGGGCTACATAGTTCAAGGCTGCCTTGCACTACAAAGTGAGACCCTGTCTCAAAAACAGCAACACATGTGAGACTGATTTATTTCACTTATGAGTATGGTCTCAAGTTGCATCCATTTATCTATAAAAGCCTTGATGCAATCTTTCTTTATAGCTGAGTAGTACTCCACTGTATAAAACTACATCTTTTTTATCCATTCCTCATTTGAAGGGCATGTGGGTCGTTTCCAAGATTTGGCTATTACAAATTATGCTGCTATAAACATGGGTGCACATACATCACTGTGGTATGATGTTTTCAATTCTTCTAGGAAAATGTCCAGAAGTGGGATAGCTGGGTCAAATGGAAACTCTAATCGTAGCTTTTTGAGGAAACTCCATGCTGATTTCCACAGTGGTTATACTAGCCTATACTAATTCTATTAGTTTTTGGAAAAGAACAGTTAATACTCCTATGATTAGATCAATTTTGCATGTCTGTAACTGGTAATCTAAGCAACCCTTTTGAAGGGAACAATACGCAATATAACAACCATTGTTAAATTCCTATCATCTTGCTTTGAAAGCCTATATTGTTATTGTTTTGAGTTTGTTGTTGTTTGTGTGTTTCTTTTACTTTTTGTTTTTCTTTTCTTTTTTCTCTTAAAAAATGATTTACAATCTAAATCTGGAGATAAAAAAAATAGGACAAACTAGAACAAAACAAAACAAACGAAAAACCGGACAGAGACTATACACACAGGCTGGGGTTCCAAAGGCTCAGTATTCTAGAATTATGGGTCCATAAAGATAAAGCCTTCTACTTTGTATGACTGCATACTGAATGGCCCAGTGACAATAGAAATGTTCATTTTGTACTCTAGTATGCTGGCTCCTAGTTACACATGGATACTTAAATTGATTAAAGTTAAATTAAATTGGAATTTCATTTCTTATTTGCCCTACATACACTTCAAATTCTCAAAAGCTACAAAATTATTAACATTTTTAACATTTCTTTTATTAGTATAATAATTAGAAGTGTCTCAAGACAGGTCAACTCCTCTAAAAGGTAACAATTTTGGCAGCCTGAGTACTTTGTCCTAACTCTGGATATTCCTATTCAAGCCGTTGAAGAAACGGCTCCACCTCAACTATAAAACTAGGTCTTGCATATCAGTTATTTATGGCACAGGAACAAGTAGGACCACTCACAAGAATCAGAGTTCTGTATACCCAAAACTTGCATTTAAACTGGAATCATAATCTACACAAATGACAAAGCTCCACCTGTAAGAAGTCAATTGTCATAATGCCTACCAATCTTCAGATAACTGTGTGTGTGTGTGTGTGTGTGTGTGTGTGTGTGTGTGTGTGATAATAAGGGAGAAAGAGCAAAAATTCCTCAGCAATGCATTATCAGCTTTCTTTTCACATTGTATCTAGGGAAATATGTGGCTCAAGTAGCCTTCAGTCATTGCAAAAAACTAAGTAAAATTCAGATGTCTGTGAGCCGCCCCATCTTCCAGGATACACAGACCAGTAAGCTGTGGCTGGGGCAGACGGGGCGTGGTTTCCTGGGAGGCTGGAGGTAGGGCACGTTTTAATTAAGAGGCTTGGTTGTTTAAAGTAGGGAACTGAAGTTGACAGAGGTAACATTTTCACCTTTTAAGTCAAAATATCTAATTTGGGAAAAAAATAAGCAGTTATATTAACAGACGCAAAAAGACTTCAGGCAAGCAGCTGAGAAACACCTGGAAGAATGACTAAGGGCACACTGACATTTGCCAACTTAAGACAATTTGAAATACTTTTTCTTTTTTTTTCTGGTGCTGGGGATCAAACTTGCGACCTCAAACTTGCCAGGCAGGCGCTGTGCCACTGAGCTATCATTTTTGGAGGACAGGGATGGATAAAGCAAGTAACATTTTTTATTTAATAAAACATTTTGTACAGGAAAATAATTTTCTAGAAGTGATCCCCAGCAATGCTGTGGTGAAAGTAATGACTGAAGTAGTTTAATTTTTTAGGCATTCAAATGCAAACTCACAAAGTGAATCTGACACTCACATAGCACAGATACAATCTCACTGGTATCAGTGAGCTTGCTAAACTGAATAGTTTGAAATAGAAGTCTAATAAGGCAGAGCCAATAAGAGGTACAGTATTATGCATAAAAAAAGACACAGACATTTGGTTTCCATGTTGGGAACACATACAGCCAGCCACAGTGGCATATGCTTGTAATTCTAGCTACTGGAGAAGTTGAGGCAGAAGGATGACAAATTCAAGCCCTGGTTGGCCACTTAAGTGAGCCACTGTCTCAAAATAAAAAATAAAAAGAGGACTAGCTGGTGATGTAGGTCAGTAATAGAGTGGCCCTATGGGTCTGATTCATACTAACTAACAACAAAAATCTGAAAGGAAGCAAGTGGAAGGTGGCAGGGAGGCAGACTAAGAGAGAGGAGGGAGGCAGGCAGAGAGGAAGACGTGCGCACACACATGTGCAGCTGCAAGTGCCCCCTGCCCTGAGTAGCTCTGGGGAAATGAAAAAGTAACTTGCATTGTCATTGGGAAGTGTAAAGCAGGACAAGTTTTTTGGAAGGCAGTTTGACAATATGCATTGAAAACTGCAAAAATTTTCATACCATTTGATTACTTCTAAATTTACCTCAAATTATTTTAAGAAAAATAAAGTTTTATGCAACAGTATTTTCAAAACATTTTTGAGAAGAAGAACAACAAAACCCCCCAAAAACCTAATGTCCAAGAACAAGGAATAAATTATAATATATCCTTATAATGTCAAATTCTGTACTTTCATAAATGGCATAAGTTCATTGAACAGAAAAGCACTCTATCTGCTCAGTCATATACAGACTCAGATATCATATAATGTTACTTATTATCACTCTTAGAATACAGTAGATTCTTATTTCCTAAAATAACTTTTTTAGTAGAGACAAATCCCTGCTTAAAAAGACACACACTTTGATGACATTTTACATACACTTGAGTTAAGATAAAGAGAAATCACAAAAGACACTATAAGGAAAAGGAAAACCGGTGAGGGTTTATATCGCAGTTCCCATAACTAGACAAGACATGAATAAAACTTTCTCAACGTTCATTGCAAAACTAGCATAGAGGCAAGGACAGGTGTACTTAGGGAAGGGACGAGGGATAGTAATTCATATTTGAAAAGTAAGCATCTGCTAACCTGACTTAATCTGCTCAGTATTTCATTTCTCAAAAATAGTGGCAACAGAATAAGAAGCCAAGACCTCCCTGCAAGTCAGCACCATGAACAGGCCGATGGGGGAGATCCAGACGCCAGCCCTTTCCATCGCTCAGGCTGGGAGATAAGATCCAAGGTCCCCCTACCCCAACCCCCTGTAAGCTACCGGCTAATCCAGAGAAACACAGGCTGCGATGATAGCTATTCGAGGTAAAATACAACTTCATGCTTGTAGTGCTGAGTGTTTCACTGACCTTGCAGGCCTAAAGCCGATAGTCTGACTGTCTATTCAGAGGGTAATAATACACAATGTAGCATCTATGCGGGATCTAGTTCTGAAGGTGGTAGCCATTGTTAATTCCCCGTTATCTTGTTTTAAAGTCCTGTATCATTTTCATTGTTGGGTTTTATTCTGTTTGGTTGGGTTTTATTCTGTTTTGTGTTGTTTGATTTTATTATATCCAATGGCATGGGCAGCTATTTCAAAGATAACAAGATATATTATGGTAGTCTTTTTGGATCTACTATTATTTTGCTTTGAAGTCCTTTATTGCGTCCATTGTTTTGTTTTTATTAGTTCTGTTCTATTCTGTTTTGTTTGATTTTTAATATGTCTGCAGTTATGGGTAGCTATTTTGAGGACAACAAGAGGCATTATGGCAACCAATATTGATTTCCTATTATCTTGCTTTGAAGTCTTGTATCATGCTGTTTTGTTTTGATTGGCTTTATTGTTTTATTTTGCTTGGTTTTATTCTCTTTAAGATAAAAATTACAAAAATAGTGGCAACAAATAAGCAATGGGATAAATTATTTGAGATTTAATTTTGCCCAACTAGAAAGAACTGGCTGGTGATACAGAAAGTTACAGGAATGCTGGAATAAAAAAATAATTGTAGTAGTAAGGAAGAAAGACCACTATGGCTAAATCTGAAGGAGATTTTAGCAAAATGGATTTCAAACAGTTCAGAGAACAAATAGCTATACTTTGTGGCCACAGTCTTCAGATAGAAAATTATATAAAACAAACTTTGGATCAAGCAATTGGAAATAATCTCACTGCAAAGTAAAGAGAAGAAAGACCAACTAAAAGGGTTTTCTCTGATGAGTGCATATTTAAAAAGCATTTAAGAAGCACACACATACTCAAAAAATAGAAAATAATAGCATGAATCTGTAAGAACAAGCTAAAATTGATTTAAATAAGGTACTAGGCAAGAGCTTTTCAAGGCAAGATAATTTCAACCCCTCACTAGGTAACACTAGATAGACTTATCTAACTTCTACCATGATTCCCTTCTCTGTGAGGTTTCAAACTGGAAAGGATGTAACAAAAACCTAACAAAATGCAGAGAAATGGAAGTGAGTACAATCTATATATTTTAAATGCCTTCCAACTAAGAATCTACAGTAAAAAAATTCTAATTGGATTATATAATTCACTTTACAAATATTTAGATACTAGAAATTTCCCTAAGTTTTAAGAAATGACAAAAGAGCGGTTAATTTTCCATCTTTAATAGGGCTTTTGGATGGAAAAAGACTGAATGTTTTCTTGACATTTTCCAAAGTTTCTCATAACACTGTAGTGTTATAAGGTTAGTCTAAAGCTAAGCAAACAAAGGTAATCAATCATACTGTGACCACTGGAAGAATAATTTCTAGTAAGCCTTGCATAGTTCCCTAAGTTAATACACCATTAATCTGGGAAAAAGTAAATGATTTCTAATAGAATCTGCTCTGTACCCTTCGATATATTTTGTTATTTTCTTGGGTACAGGTTAAAAAAAAAAACAGGCATACTTATGAAATGTGCAAATGATAAGTGACTGTCTAGAAACCTCACATCTTGATGCTTTAGAACATATATAGGATTAGTATTTAAAATAATAATTAGTCTGGAAGGCATGTTATCCATGGAAGGTATATAGACAAATAAATTTCAGAGTGAAAATGGACACTTTCTAATGATCAGGGTGATGTAAAGACAGTCATTCTTACAATACTGAGTTTCCAATCCCTGCATATATCATGAATAATGACTACTTCTTAGCAGATAATAGTGAACTGAAATAATGGCCTTAAATTTGTTAACAGTAGGACCACTACACTGAAAGAAACTTTACCTAAGGACCAACATACTAAACAGATAAAGACAGAAAAATGCCTGAACTGAAACACCCTGACATATTTTACTTTCAACTCATTTGATATTGAACCATCAAATGGTCTGTGAAGTGGCCCATATTTAATTAGTAGAACTATGTCTAGAGATATTATTCTAGACAGTGCAGATGAATGGTTTCCAAAAGGAGTGAATAGTATCTGCTGGGGGTGTGGAGAAAATAATTTATATATGAAATTATAAAAAACAATGCTTTAGCCGGGCGTGGTGGCTCACGCCTTTAATCCCAGCACTCGGGAGGCTGAGACAGGTGGATCATTGTGAGTTTGAGACCAGCCTGGGCTACAAAGTGAGCTCAAGGCCAGCCTGAACGGCATAGTGAGACCCCGTCTCAAAAACAGGGCTGGGGATCTAGCTCAGCGGTCTAAGCGCCTGCCCGGCAAGCGCAAGGTCGTGAGTTCAATCCCCAGTGCCGCAAAAACAAAAAACAATGCTTTATGGATTGAGAAGACTATGTGTAATTATCAAGAGGATTTTGTATCATTCAACACCATGATCGATTATAATGCCCCCAAAGACTGAAGAATTCTAAAAATAATTTTAAGAGTATGAAAGTTTTGGGGAAAAATTGCAATCAACATTCACACTCATCAATTAAACAAAACTCAATTTTTGTGTATAGTCTCTAGCCAATGCAAACATTTTTGCATGGTTTGTTCATATTTTAAAATTTCCCTAAGATAAATCAGAAC
This sequence comes from Cuniculus paca, assembly GCA_004365215.1. NCBI lineage: Eukaryota > Metazoa > Chordata > Mammalia > Rodentia > Cuniculidae > Cuniculus > Cuniculus paca. The sequence goes on along the minus strand of RJWT010005503.1, from coordinate 16,322 downwards.
AAAAATTTCCACAAATGTATATAAAGCTTCACATTTTTTTTTTTTTTTGGTACCGAGGATCGAACTCATGACCTCTTGCTTACCAGGCAAGCGCTTGAACCACTAGGCTAAATCCTTGGCCTGACAATTTTTTTTTTAATGCCCACATAAAAATGAGATTCCACAATGTATTAAAACTATTTCCTACATCTGACCGTCCAGAGGACTGGTTATTCTGTCTAGTATACACAAAATTTTGTTATTATACAATGTGCTACTATATATTATATGATTCCTATCTCTGTACATTGTAGCTTGTTTTTCTTCAACCAAGTCTACTCATGAAGTCAAGGGCCTAAAGTGAAACTGATGAATTAAATGTATAAACTCTGTTTTTTTTTTTTGGTACCAAGGATTGAACTCACAACCTCGTGCTTGCCAAGTAGGCACTGTGCCACTGAGGTATATCCCCATTTATAACATTTTCACAAATGCAACTGCAATAACTGACTGAACCTTGAAAATGACACAAGAGTAGCTGTAAAACTAGCTTCCTTAGTGTTAATATCATCAAACTTAAACTATTATGGTATTTCATTGTACTAATTTTTTTTTGAGACTAGAGAAAAACAATTATATATTCCCAAAATAAACATAATAGGACTCCACATCATAATCTTGGTAAGAAAAGCTCTATTGTCTTTACTTTCCCAGAAGTGGCAATACAGAGAATGAAGATTTCTGCCTATAAATTTATTTAAAAGTTAGTAAGACCTAAATATCTGGAAGCATTTAATAGTTTTGGCTATCTATAACACTTGACAAAAACCCAAAGCTTACTTCATAATAGAGGCAGTATAAATATGGCTGATGGCATCTTTGTCAATTAGATTTGTTCTTCTGTTTTTATCCTTATTTAGTCTTTTTTTTTTGCCACCAGGGATTGAACTCACAACCTTGCACTTGCCAGGCAGGTGCTTAGGCTGCTGAGCTAGATCCCCGGCCCCTATTTATTGCCTTTTTGAGACAGGGCCTCACTATGCCGTTCAGGCTGGCCTTGAGCTCAGTTTGTAGCCCAGGCTGGTCTCAAACTCACAATGATCCTCCTGCCTCAGCCTCCGGAGTGCTGGGATTACAGGCATGTGCCACCATGCCTGGCTTTTATCCTATTTTAGAACCAAGGTTTGCTGTCAGGTCAACATGAAAGCAAGAAAACTCCATTCTTATTTAAGCCAGTTACAGACATGAAAGTCTCTGGGGCAGTCATCTAGGAGTCTCTGTATTATGATGACTTTGCTCTGGACATAAACACATCTGATAAAACCTGAATTGCAATGGTGCTGAGCATTAGGAGGAATAGTATTTCAGCACATCAGAGGGTAATTTCAGGGCTCTTTTGAATTCATATTTCAGTGATTTAAAACTATGTTTAAATGATCAGAAGGCACATTTTCAGTTTATTAAAAATAGGTATTATTCTGTTTCTTGATAAAGTTTCATTAACTATAGGCAGCTACCTCTCTAAAATACTAATTATTTTGATACATGTACTCCATCACATTGACTTAAAAATCAAGTAAACCAACTAATTTAGTAACTCAGAGGAGCATCTTCTAGTTCAAAGTAGGGCATGCTGGGCTATATTACTGTGATGCTGGAGTCAGAGTGGATGATTAGAAAGAAAGTCTTACTTTCAAAACTTTGTGAAATACTTCTAGACTCAGATATACAAAGTCAGGAACTTTGACACTTAAAATTTATTTCCTTGTGCTCTAAAGCACATTCAGAAATGCTTTATGAGGAAAACCTCCTCTTAGGCCTACAGGCATTCTCTGATCATACCTGTATGAAGATGGAGTTATCCACTTATTAAAGAGACAGGCAACCCACTTGGGACCCCTTCTGTCTGTCTGACAGGAGCTTTCTTTTCTTCTTTTTTTTTTTTTTTTTTTTGTGGCATCAGCAATTGAACTCATGACCTTGTACTTGGGCAGGCAGGCGCTTAGGCCACTGAGCTGAATCCCCAGCCTGACAGGAGCTCTCTTTCTTTCTCTCAATAAATATATTCTGCTTTTAACCTCCATTGTTACTAAAACTCATTCGATTTTAGAGAACACGAACTCGTACCAGATATCATTTGGAGGTCTTCCACTGGGATCACTGGACAGAGGTAAGAGTTGGCTTTTGTTTCATAGACTCTGGACTAATTTGTCTAACAAACTTTTACTCTATAAAAGTCCCTGGAAAAGACAGAGTCTCTGGCAACACACTCAGGACCCCTTCTGTCCCTCTGACAGGATCTTTCTTTCTCTCAATTAATATATTCTGCTCTTAAAAAAAAATAGTATATGAGGACTGATGTCTTCCACATGAATTTAAAAAACAAAACAAGTCTGGATCTGTCCTTACTTGGAAATAATAATAAACACAGCAGAATAATAGCAGTTCACTTTTACTGCCAGTGGCCAGGCAAAATACTAAGCAACCTTTTTCTTTCTTACTTTTCACTGTGTAGTAACAGGTGATTACTATTCCTGTTCATTGGATATGGAACTGAAACTAAGTCAAAAGGGCATGTATGGTTTAAGGTTTTACTGAAGAATGTAAGTCATATTGCTAAGTTCTCTTAAAATATAAATAGAGGCACTGTTATAGTTTGTAGGTGGCCCCCCCAAGCCTCATACAGTCATGAAAGCAGCTGAATCTAGCATTTGTGTGATTGACTCATTGTCTAGTGCTGGGATTGGCGGTGTGAGCTCTGCACCCGCCCAGGGGTGGAGCCGACATACAATGTAAGGTCAGAAAGGAGGCGTGTTTTTCCCTTTTTGCGGGGTTCCCTCTTACGGCTTGCAGCTGCCATGAACAGCTGCCCCTCAGCCATGCCACCCTGCCTTGGCACCAGCTAAGTATGGACTGAAACCCCCAAAACTGTAAGAAACAAACCTCTCCTTACTTCACTTTGCATGTCAGGTATTTTGTCTCAACAATGAGAAACAAGGTAACCAAGACTGGCACTCACTCATGACACACTGGTCAGAGCACTGGTGACATACTTGAGTACTTCAGCTCCCTAGAAAACTGTTCCTTGTAGAGTTATCCATTTGACTTACAATCGGGGTATTTTTAAAAAAGTATTCATGTGAAGCTCACTATCACATTTCTTGTTGGGATAGTGATGAGAACTTATAATGTCTCTTTCTGGACCCAGTCTGAGGCCCAAGGGGAGAACAGCAGGGCCAGAGACACTGGTTCTCCTTAACCATCAATGCACTTTTTAATTAATGAACAATAGGGAACAACCACAGATAGTAGTTATTTACTTTAGACACTTTGTTATTTACCATAGCCACTGCAAAGCTCAAAGCGCTATTCAATACCCTCTTTGGTACAGCATACATGTCTCTAACTTTAGCTCTGACCTCAACTCAGTAACCTCCTCTGTTAACTTCCTCATACCCTGTTTTACATCAACCTTGGAGTAAACTCTTAGGGCCAAAAAAGTCCAATTTCACTTTTCATTTTTATATTGGTATCTGCTTTTTGCAGCTGTAAGAATATACATGCAGCAACTGATATTTTTTGGTAGCTATTATAATTTATAGCAAAGCACCATAAAAATCAGGTTACATCAAGCTCCCTCCAGGGATATAATCAACCTAGAACCTGAGATACAATCATTATTAACTAGTTCAGTATCTCACATTAAGACAAAATAATTCTTAGGTTTTTACTGATAGGTGTACTAAAGACTGAATCCAGGGATACTGTATCACTGAGCTATACCTTAGCTCCTTTATATTTAGTTATTTTTTAAACTTTGAGACAAGGTCTCCCTAAGTTGCTCAGGTGGACCTCTAACTTTTGATCCTCCTGCCTCAGCCTCCTAAATAGTGGGAATCACAGGCATGTACCACCATGCCCAGCTAAGAAATTTATATTACTCTAAACTTAATAATTATAACCCTTATTTTTATATATAGTTTAAACCAATTACAATAAAACTCATGGAACTAGGTTAATAAGTAAATGTGTTAATTCATAATTAGGGTTTACAGTATTTTATATTGTGGATAATCAATGTAATCTAACCTAGCTAGAAAATGTAGTAAGTTTATTATTAGCTCATCTAAGCAATTCTGTCTTTGTTCTAAGTAAAAAGGTCAGTTTATAACTGTATTTTTACATTTAAAAAATTTAAAGCACATCTCAATAAAGCACATTTGATTTTTACAGCATTACTTTAAGATAGTATTATTACACTGTTTTACAGAAGAAAACAAGACACTCATAAAACTAACATGGGAGTTTTTCTTTCCTCTTTCTGGAGATAAAGAGTTTAGTCACTTTCTGATCTAAAATTTAATTAGATGCATTTCACTGCACTTTTAACACTTTCAAATGATTAAAAGTTTACAGCTACCTATACTTCTTAAGAATCTGCTTCTCTAGTATATTAACATAATTTATATTGAGGACAAAGAACTAAAGTGAAGGATAGGGATTTAGCTCAGTGGTGTAAGTGCTTGCCTGGTATGCGCAAGGTTGCAAGTTTAATTCCTGGTGCCACAAAAAAAAAAAAAGAACTAAAGTGAATTCTGTTGAATAATATTACATTTTCTGCTATAAGCACCTTATTTGATACATACTAATAAAGAAATTAAGATATTTACACCATATTATATATGAAGTGCTTCTGTTGTGCACTTTGTAACTAAAGCATTATTTTACTTGCTTTAACTCATTTGTGTGTACTATATTTTGATACTTAAAAGGAATTAAATGTTTATTCTCAATCACATGAACAGAAATGGAGGTAATCTTGTGTTTAAAAAGAAGTACATTTTTAAAGAAGACACGTATGTGTCCTTACCTGAGGCTGCTGTGGCATTTGTGGGGGTTGAAGCAGCTGCTTGAATCCGAGCATGAGGAGGAATAAGGATGGTAGCCAGAGGTGGATTACTTGACAGTTCTAGAAAAGGTAAAACATGAAGATTAGAGTCTACTTTTAACTCTGTCTCTGAAACCATTTTATTAGTAGCCATAAACACAAGAAAACAAAACAAAAAAACCCAGAAAAAAAAAAAAGAAATGATAAACCTACCTATCAAAACTTGGCAATGAGCTATTAATCAACATATAGTGCAAGCTCACAGAAATAATGTACTATCTGCTGAAATTAATGTATGCCTGAGAACTAAATGTAGCTTAAGGAAAAGTAGTGGCAGAAAGGTGGAGAATAAGCGTATCAGTAAGAAAGGTACCACACCAAAAGCAGGACTTAAGAAACATGCTAAAATCTCACTGCTTTTTATTAAAAACAAGAAAAATTTTTTATCCAATTCTGTGTTCTGTATAGGGGGCTTAGGAAATTATTTTAAGATGACATTGAGTCTAATGATACAGATATACAGTAAGTAGCGATGGTGAGCTTGTGTATTTAAGAATGTAGTGTTAGCTTTAAGAAATATGCTTGCTCTCCTCCCACTGCCTGCAGGGATAACCCTGGCCTATGCTTGCAATTCCAGCATTAACCTGTGAGTGCTCCCTTCACTCGAGTAAGTGTCACAGTTGGAAGAAATAATACTCGCTATAGAAAGATATCCTTTAAGCTACAATTTTGTGGGGGGGGTCCTTTTTTGAGGCAGGGTTCACTGTATGGTTCAGGCTGGTCTTGAACTCACTTTGGAGCCCAGGCTGGCCTCAAACTCAATTCTCCTGCCTCAGCATCTCGAGTGCTGAGATTACAGGTGTGTGCCACGGCGCCTGGTTGTATTTTTTTGGGTAACTTAAGAGATGTGGCATTATCTTATTAATGAAGATAAAATTCATATAGCATAAAAATAACCATTTTAAAGTGGCATTTAGTACATTTTACAAGGTTGTACAACCGTCACCTTTATCTAGCTCCAAAATATTCTCATTACCCCGAAGGAAACCCCAATGCCATTGAGCAGTCCCCTCTATAACTCCACCCCTAAGCCCCCAACAAGGCAAGTAAGTGGTTCAATGTGGCAGTTTAAATATAGTTTCAGGATTTATTCAACTTGGCACCTAAATATCTAAATTTTGAACTAGAGTCCAAATGACACCAGGTTCTGACAAAGAAACACAGTAAGCTGATGTCAAAATTTATTTACAGTGAAAAAGAGGACAAGCTTAAAATAGAGGGAAGACTTTGGGAAACCGTTATGCTAATCATCAGGTTCTGAGAGATGATGTTTTCTCATAACCTGTTTAGTGGCTGTTTTGCTTCTCACTGAGGAACAGGAAGATTCTGTATCATTTTACTTCAAATCAGTCAAATTTTAACCTTTTACCTTAGAAAGTAAGGGAACTTCTGGTGGTTGCCATGGCTGATGATTTTATGGTTATAAGAATATATAAAGTATTAATGCAATACGTGGTACTTAACTTCTCTTAAATCTAAAATAAATTTAGATTTATCATCCTAATTAAATCTCCTGAAATAGAAAAGCTTCTTTAAAATTCATCCATTATCAACCCACTCACATACCCTGATAATAATGAGCATGAAACTGTATTAAGTCCCAGGATAGAAAGATTAAAAAGATAATCATCCTTGTTTCATTAACAAATAGAAATGGACAAGTGACAAGAAAGCCATTCAATCTATTAAGAATAGGGTCACTTTCAAGTTAAAATATCTCTATGACTATATGCTCAATATCTAAAAGAAAATCTGAAAAAAGCAAAGAACCAGGTATTTTGATATAAGATGTTTGACAAAATTAAGACAATAGATAAAATAAACTAGGTTTTGGTGATCTGGGTCACTTTCCTTATGGCCCATGTTGCTCATTTTCTCACTTTCATTTACTCTCTCTTTCCAGATCACTTGTCCTGTGTCGGCATGCCTAATAGAAGGCTATCATAGTTTTCTGTCTTAGTCTGGGAAGTGGTATGGTTTATGCATATGTACATACAGGTGCAGGGGCTGGAAAAAACACGATTCCTCTTTCTTTAAGTATTACACTGTCATTCTGGCCTTGGACAGGGAGAGAGGGATGGCAAATAAAGGAAAAGAAAGGAAAAGATGGCCAGGGGATGAAGTGTTTATGAATAATTCTTAGTCAAACATCCTAAAAGTTAAAAATTTGCTCTTTTCTACATCAGAGAGCTTTGAGAACTGGTATAGCTTTTGCCCGTGTGAATGAAGAAGTCTCCTCGTACTCTTGTTATAGTCCTGTTCTCTCTACAGTGAGTTGTAGCTTTTACTGTGCACTTCTATGGGGCTGTCACGAGTAGTCAATGGCTGCAATTAATTTTTCATTCCCAATAATTACTACTTACTTCCAGTCACTGTTGTCTATCAATGCCAATAGATAATAAAGATACAGGCATTGAGTGTGCATAAAAACTAAAGCAAAGGATGCAGTACAATGACATTTTGGAGGAAAGAAAGAGCAAAACAAGAGCACTTGCCAAGACCAGGACGCATGTGTGTATACCTGAGGTTGCGAAGGAGTGTGGAAGTGACTGAAATTGCAAAGCCAGCAGTTATTTGTTTATTAAATACGTGTGTTAAGCTTGACAGCTGGGAGATAAGGAAGGAAACAAGGAGGCCCATGACGTTAAAAATGGGCTAACTCTGGAGAAGCGAGAGGAAACTGAAAGGTAGGAAGGGTCAGACTGTTTAACCTTAAAGACACGGTTAAAAACAAGAAAAGTTAGTTCATGATAAGAATTACATGAATCAATTACAGATATGCACCATAAAAACCCCAGAGAGTATCTTACTAGGGAAAATTACAAATGTTTTGATGGCGCAGAAATCATTATGTGCTCTATTATCACACACTTTAATCCATAATTTAAAAAGTAAAGTGATTTTAAAAATAGGTACCAATTAGCCAAGACAAATACAACCAAAAGGTTACCTAAAAGCATCTGAATAAACTTTGCTGCACTGTTAAATTTTGCTACATTATATATAGAAGAAACATTTCCAAGAAAAGACAAACTGAATAAACTCAACCATGCCTCATAAAGCAATCTTTTAAAATGGCAGACAAAACCTCAATCTAGCTGGCAAAACATGAAATTTTTCTGAATCTAAAGTTTCTCTTCTTCCAAGTACAATATTCCAAAATTGACTGGAATTCCAAAGTTTGTTGGTTAGAAAAGGGCAGCAGGAGCTTTCCTAAATTCTGGGAGGGTGGCGGTTGTGGTAGTGACAAAATGTGTTTTTCTTGTGTGAAAGCTGAGCGTAAGTTTGAGAGTGGCAGCTAACGTGTCAACTGTAGAGAAGAAACCAACCCCTCTGTTGACTAGCCCAACCCTTAACAGTGCTAGTAAATTACTAGTCATCCAGAAGAAGTTATCTTTGAAGGAGTTCACCCTCCAGATGCCCAGGAAGAAGTCAATTTTATTTTATTTTTTTTGCGGCACCGGGGATTGAACTCACGACCTTGCGCTTGCCGGGCAGATGCTTAGACCCCTGAGCTAGATCCCCAGCCCCAAGAAGTCAATTTTAAAAATGCGTTTTTTCTTCTACAGTAGTTTGAGGTGCTCAAGTGTGCATCAGGCCTCTTCTGTGAGTATGAAAATTGTCAATCCTTGTCTGTATAGCTAAAACCATCATTTCTGTCTATGCATACAAAGCATTAAATGACTTACCAGTGGGATGCCAGTTTCATTTGTGTATTCTTTTAAAGCACTGATTCAAATGCTACAGTGGTGCTCTTTCACCTCACACATTCCTGAATTCTAATGCTACTTACTTGTATGTATTATCTTAGACGAGTAAATAACCCATCTCTTTTGTAAACAAATTCAAAGTGCCCAGGAAGTTCCAATTCTGTAACACTGAATACATATTTCATGTTCATTCAGAAAATTAAACTAAATAGAAAATTAAAAATTTGAAGACAATGAAGATGTTTCATATGAGGACTGGAGTATTTTCCTAATCCCATTACTAAGTTATCATGAAACTGTCCAATAAGGACCATCACAATTTGTACCAGTCACCAAAATAAGTCTCAATACTTTAAGTGTACTACACATATATAGTAGATATATTTTAGAAGTTATCTAGCAAAGTGTTAGAATTTTCAAAGTTCTGGTGATTAATCTAAAAACCTCATACTCTAGCACTCCTTTTTTGATGTAGTGCAACAAATGAAGCTTCACTGAATCTTTATTCAACTAAAAATAATCCTTTTGGGCACACGAGTACTTCTAGGCATGGGGATGCAGTTCAGTGGTAGAATGCCTGCCTGGTATGTGCAAGGGCCTGGGGTACATCTCCAACACTGTAATATTCAGACAGACTGGACAGATAATATTTTGAATTTTCTGTACTTATGTATATAATGATTTTCTGTATCTCCAACCCTATTGTGGTCTATACTTTAAGCTTAATTTCTCATTTTTTCTTTGTCTTTATGGAGTTAATTCATTTTTACAATCAGAATTCTGGAGATGGAAGTTGAGTATCTCTCAATCCAACTATTTCACTTTTTTAAATGTGACAACTCAGGCAGACCTGGTGCCCTGGCCAGGGTCTATAATAACTAATAATAACTAGTCTCTAACAACTAGTTAGAGGGGAGCAGACTTTAGGTCTGACTTATTCTAACACACAAGGTTGCATTTTATTACTGCTTCTGGTAATATCAAATGCTTCTAATGTTCTGGTCTTCCTGGAAAGTCTCTCTGACTAAACTATACAGAGAACTTTCGATCAATATATTGGGTTCCTTTACTGTTTATTCCTATACTATTCCACATTCCTCTCAGTATTACTTCCAAAACAGCAGAGTGAACCATTTAATCTTAAGAAAAGTGACAACTGATACTAGATTATACAGCTAACATTATTTGCCATTAGTACTGCAGTTCCCTTGAACTAAACCTGTCCTGGCCCTCTTAGGCTACTCATGAATCTTCTTAACTCTCCCATAGTGTGTCTCCACTGTTCTTACAGTGCTTAGAAGAGCACAGCCTGATTACATAGAAATTTTACTGTCTAGACAATTTGCAAAATATCAAAGTTATTCTGACATTAATTCAACATCTCTTACACTTATAAAGCATCTCTCTTATGTTTATCAGTATTTTATAACAGAAAAATAAATTTAGAAATCATTGCTATGAAGATGATAAAATGAAACCTATTTTCCATAAATAATTAGAGTAGATTTTATAAATAAGTAGCCTAATAGTTGAAGGAAAGTGAAGGAAATACAAACCACTGATGAACTGGGCTTCTAGAACACTTATTTTTGTTCTCCATGGTCAATCTTTTTAATTTCAGTTTCACTGGTTTCTTTTTTGTAATACATTTCTACCCTCTTAAAAAAATCTGATTCTCTTCTCATTTTTTCTATTTTCTCTTAACTTCGTTTACTGTCTTTTAAAATAGTTGCTTTCCAGAATCTCCTTGGTATCTTATCACCTGCTTTCTTTACCCTTATTCTCTGATTCTTCACCCTAAAACATCTAGCCAGCCTCAGTCTCCAAGATGCTTCCCGTTTTAATACCCTATTTTAATTAAGAGTTCCCCACAGTTCCTAAATCTGCTACTTCTGCCTTATCGAATGCCATCAGGTCGTCTCTCCATAAAGTTATCTTTCTCATAACACAGCTAAATGGTAAATTCTTCAAAATTTAATCATACTAAAAGGTTGACAGTCCTTGCTGGTCCCCAGTCCTAACCCTATCTTATACCTTCAGCAGGACAATGCTTACTAAATATTTTCAACTGGTAAAACTTCAAATAAACTGGATAGAATAATGGAACTAGGGATGTGTGTGGAACTGTGGGCAGACTCCTTTAAACACAAAACAATCTTCCTAACATATTCCTATCGTGGAATAAGTTGGTGAACAAGAAAAAACTATCCTTACTAACTCCACCTGCTTCTTTGGGTTCAGTTAGCTATGTTCAACTTTTCAGATCCAGTGGGAGCTGCAAAGGGAAAGAACAGGGTTGTGCCCAAGGTTTGTACTGAATTCTAATGATAGACAATCCTGTCAGTCAGCGGGTTCCAAGCACTGGTGCTGGAATAATGAGAGAGGTCTTATGTCTCTTGAGGCATGGAGTCAAGTGGTCAGAGGATCTCAAAATTTTTTATCTGTACACTACTGCCTCGTTTCATGAACTTAATTCTTCCCACAATTCTGGTCACAAACCAAACCAAATTCAATGGTTAGGTTCAATGTTGATCTTATGGGGAAATTTGATTTGGTTGGTGACCAATTCGGTTTGTGGCCGAATGGTGGAAAGAATTAAGTTCATGAACTGAGGCACCATTCATCTTTGCCCATCTTTTAGGTGATCACAAAAATATTTGTCATTATATAAAAGTAATACTAATTACATCTTACAGTTGATTTTCACGGTATAGTAACAAACATCAAACTGAAATAAGCTTTGTTGTAAAGCTGCAACACTAGTTCGGTTCATATGACAGATTTACTTTAACCAATTAAAACAGCAGCAGTGTTAACAGCTAGGAAGAATATAAGAAATGTGCAATAAATACTGGTTGCATAAATTAATAAATTCTGTGTTTATTTAAAGTAGTATGTGTTACTGACTCAAAACATTCGCCAAGCACCTACTATATATAAGTCAGGGATTATCTTTATTTTATTTGGGAGTAGTAGTACAGACCTCACTGAAATTTTACTGTGAGGATGCCTTAAGGAGTGCTTTATACTGCCTACAACAGAGCCTCACTACTTACCCCCACTTCTCTCCCCACAATAAATCTCTGGATTCTCCCTTGCTATACTAAGTAGAGTATTAATTATTCTTCAGGCTCCTGAATTTCAGCTTTATTTTGATCATCAGTAGTAATTACTTACTGTAATTAGTCTGTGGCTTAAAACTGCATCAGCAAAACAATTATATCTTTGCTTTAGAAAACAAGATCAACAGTCGGGCGTGGTGGCTCACGCCTGTAATACCAACACTTGGGAGGCTGAGACAGGAGGATCCTTGTGAGTTCAAGACCATCCTGGGCTACAAAGTGAGCTCAAGGCCAGCCTGAACTGCATAGTGAGACCCTGTCTCAAAAAGACAAGGGCTGGGTATCTAGCTCAGTGGCCTAAGTGCCTGCCTGGCAAGCGCGAGATCATGAGTTCAATCCCCGGTGCCACAAAAAAAAAAAACCAAGATTACCAATTGGAAACAGTGCTAAAATGAAATGCAAATATACAGTATCAAACAAAATGAGCTTAAATAACACCTCTTTCCTGGACAGCTGTGTCCTTATACAGAAACACTCTTCAAAAACAAGAGTGACACAGACATACGGGGAGAAAGTACTACTATGTAACCACAGCCAGTTTTCAGAATGGCTAAGATAGGGCACTGTAAAAATTAAATAAGGGAAAGGGGAAGGCTGTATCACAAAATGGTGATACTTTCAACTTAATCTGCTTATGCTGATGAAAAGTGATTCCCAGATACATTCACAGAGTCTACTTGAATAGATAGAATCATATACATTCTTCCGACTGGTAGTCACAGAATCACATACATACTCTTATAGCCACAAACACTAAACTACATGTCCATACACACTATATCCAAAAATAAATGTACTCTTCAAACCTTAAACAACATACGCATACTCAGACATATGCAGATTTATATTTATATTTGATACACAGTCCTATATACCATTAAAAAAAACCAAAATAAAGTATTATTCATCTATTTGTAAAACCTTACAAATATTACGTATACACAGATCTTTTCTTTTCTTTTTTTTTTTTTTTGTGGCACTGGGGATTGAACTCACAACCTTGTGCTTGCCAGGCAAGCACCTGGGCCACGGAGCTAGATCCCCGGCCCTGTCTTTTCTTAATTTTAAAAGGCATGTGGCAATTTTAAAAGGTATTTGAACTTTAGAGATTGTTGAGGTCATTTCATTTTACTAACAATATAAAAACTATCAACTTTTTTTTTTTTTAATATGGAACGCTTCACGAACTTGTGCGTAATCCTTGAGCAGGGGCCATGCAAACTATCAACTTGTAATATTTTCAAGACCATATATTCTAAAATCTAAGTCAAATTACTTCTATACTACCTGCCTTATGAATGTAATTTTAATAGAGAATAAGTAAACATTTATCAAGTTCTCATTCATTATACTGCAATAAACTTAAGAACACAGAAAGAGATCACTTCATACCCACTAGAATGGCTATTAAAAACAACGAGAAGAATGGAAAATGACAAGTGTTGGCAGAGATGCTGAAAAATTAGAACTCCTGAAACTTGCTGGTAGGGATATAAAATGTGCAGCCCTATGGAAAATGATATAGTGGTTCTTTAAAAGATTAAACACAGAATCACCACATGACTCGATAGTACCCCAAAGAATGGAAAACATGTTGAGTGAAAGGTGCCAGACATAAAATGGCACATACAATTCCACTTGTATGAAATATCTAAAATAGACAAATAGACACAGGAAGCAAAGGAGTTGTTGCCAGTGGCAAAGAGGGGAAAATGGGGAATTACTGTGTTTAATAGGAACAGGGTTTTCATTAAGAGCAGTGGAAATTATTTGGAACTTGATAAAAGTTGTTATGTGTACGTCACTGCGGATGTACTAAATGCTACTGAGTTGTTCACGTAAAAACCGGCACATGTAGCTGGGCATAGTGGCACACATCTGTAATCCCAGCACTTGGGACACTGAGGCAGGAGGAGTGCCACAAATTCAAGGCCAGATTGGGCTACATAGTGAGTTCAAGCCGAACCTGGACTATATCATAAGACCCTGTCTCAAAAAATAAAAACAAAAATACCCAAAAATGACACATGTAAAAAGTAGAACTCTGGATTTAAAAATCTGAATAAATAAAAAGTTCAAATATTTTCTCATTTTTGATACATACGCATAAACATAATGAAGAGTATGTACCAAGTAAGTCTGAAAAAAGAATTATCCTCCCAAATCTATCTATCATAATTAGTATACAGTATTTGGCATGTTACCAAGTCACAAACCTGACAAAGGGTTTTCTTTGTTAATTTATTTTGAGATACAAAGTATTCTTTGGAAAAGACAGGGTGAAAAAAATTTCAATCTTCATTTGTGAAACTTAGATGATGTGTTCTAAAAATTTGTTCAAAAGTAGTTCTATGGATTACGAAGACATGGATGTAAAAGATATACATAAAAGTAGAAATTTTGAGATATTAACGAAGTAGAATTCCTCAATTAACATAGATACTTACTCCTAAATTAGTATATAATCTTTCATAATACAAAATTTTAAATAAATTCAAGTTATCAAATCCATTTGAGATCTTAATGGGAAAATGGGAGGTAATTTTACATTCAAAGATTATCACTATATGTGTCAGTAAGGCAATTTTGCTAAAAAGTGACTGCATGCCAGTAGTAGCAATTTTGGAGTCATGATTTTAATTTTCTCCACACTTTTATATTTTCAACATTTCCCCTCTCTACATACAAACCTTGATTAAAACAAAAGCGTAGAAATTTAAAGAAATAAAGCTTGTTTTCACAAAAAGTTTAAAACTTTCATGGCATAGGATCACAGACTCTTTACTCTGAAAGAGGCCAACAGTAGCCCTCTGTCAAATCAGAGTAAACCTATCTCTGATAATCGAGTATTATCTAGCTTTCTCCCAAACACTTTCAGGTACACAGGTCAATATTTTGAAAACAACTCATTCCATTGTTAACTGAAAATTTCAGCATTAATCCATTAGTATAGTACTTTTATTCAATTTCTGTAATAAACACTTAGGTTTTTATAGAAAGTCCAAATATGTACGGCTCTCTAATTTCCTACTACTATTTTCAATTTTGTAATCTGGAGAAAGAACATATGGTTACTTTTTTTAAATAAGACTGTCCTTGAGATATTTACAGCAGCTATCAAAAGTATCTTAATCTCTCTTTTTCTAGCTCTATCTTCAATTCTGCTTTTCTATATTCCCTACCCAAAATTCGCTATTACTCTTAAATGGGGTATAATTGGCCCCAAACAACATTCCAAAATGCTTTCTGATCAGTTTTAAATAGTCAGAATAAACAGTCCCAGCATATCAGACATTCTCTTTTTGAAATGTAGTTTAAGACTATATTGCATCGCTAGTAGTTACTACTGACAGCTTAAGTTTATAGTCAACTAAACTACACAAGTCTATTTTGTATTAACTCAAGTCTTTCATATCTACTGCTTGGCCTTGAAACATCCCATATTCAATTTTAGAAAAGTTTATGGGGAAAAATATTCAAATAAAATATAAAGGAACGTAATTACAATAAACAGCATGTCTTTTTCTTGGTCTCAAAAGTCTCTCCCTCTACCTTCTATATTTTCTAGTCTTATTAAGCTTACAACACAATCAAGACATCCACTATTTATTTCTTATTTCATCTGCAGTAAGTTATAAACTTTCTATGCTCAGTTATAGAAGAAAATCACATCATCAGGGCATATGAGTAAATCACTTGGATTCCTAATCAGGGAGAAACGCAAAGTAAACACATAAATGGTGAAGACACAATGATTATCCCTTAAGATTTTAGGAAGACAACAATGAACTCACAAACTTAGTTTTCCTTTTGGTGTTTCTTCAGCAACTGCAGCTGTGCCAAGTCCCAGAGGGATGGGAATTTATCTGTATTCCTTGCAAATGTTCTTAGGGTTTAAAGACTAGTTCTTCCTCTGTTTACAACTGGATTTATATAAATACAGCCACCAACTTATTTCAACATTTCAAAAACAATGTAAATCCTTGTGAACCAAGAAATGCTAATATTTTAAGTTTCAGATTCAAACTTAAAGATTACACTGTACATTACTGTAGTCTTATTAGTGATAAACCTCACTCATTGAAATCTGTATAAATATCTGCTGTGTCAAAAATTATTAAAATCTGCAAAATATCAGAGAAACTATACTTATTTGAAAAATTTTATCTGCCAATATTTTCTTTAAGACTATACAAGACTGGCCTACGAATACCTTAGTGGGTACTTCCTACCTCCTGAAGCTCACTGTTATCCTCCACAAATTTTCACTAACAGTGTATCAACGCACATTCAGTGTGTAAGTCTCCTGGACTTGCTAGAAGAGCAATGTCTGAAATTACCTTGAGTGGTAAAGTTGAAGAGTGCAGGTGTATCTCGCCCATTTGGTAGTTTGACATTTGGGTCCCGTAATTCATCGAAAAATGAATGTGCACAAGCTTCCAGCGGTGTCAGTCGGGCAGTTGGTGTATACTCCAGCAGACGGCTACACAGTGCAATTGCCTCTGGTGGAGTTCGGGGTCGGAAGACCTTAAGCACAAGGAAAGGGAAAGAACATTAATGTTT
>RJWT010005502.1:0-30853 GCA_004365215.1 Cuniculus paca | reverse complement strand
TTCTTCACTCGGCCTGAGGACACCATACTCTGGTTTTCCCCCTAGCTAATTAGATGTTTGTTTCTACTCTTATTTTTCTCTGGGTTTTCCTCTTCTTTATCTTTTAACATTGGATCACCTGAAGCCTCCATTAGGGATCTTTTCTACTCATGGCGTTTGTTATTTCTCATCTTATCTCAGAGATTTTAAGTACCATCTATATGCAAAGTCTGCCCAAATCTTTTCGTCTGAGCTGGACCTAAGTCCCTCATTCTCAGATATGCGATGCATACATAACCTCCTCCTTATGGCCTTACATAGATGTCTAATATACATTCATACCGCAGCATATCACAAACAACTCCAGATCTTCCTCTTTATACCTCAACCCCTTCATCACAGTGGCTGCCTCCTCTCGGTGAATAATGATAGAAATCCAGGGGCTCACATCAAAATGCTTCAAGGTCATCCTTAAATCCTTTTTCTCTAAGACCTCCTATCACTCCATCAGCCAGTCCTGCCTCTCTAATTTCAGATTACTGGGTGTACTCCACCCAGACTGCTCTGGTCATTGGAATCTGGAATCTGAGATAGCCTCCTCCCAGGAACCTTTTCCATATCCCTGCCTCCATGGTTGATTCTTAATCTAGCAACCAGAAAGATTCTTTTGGAAACAAAGTGAGGATTACATCGTTCCCCTGCTCAGAACTATCTCATGCCTTCCAACAGTCCTCACAATAAAAACCAAGTCCCATGTGACCTGTTCATTGTTATTCTTCTAGCCTCATCCTTTCTTGTCTTCTTCAGCACATCTCCTTTCCAGGGCCTTTGCTCTTGCTGTTTACTCTCCCTGGCCCAGTTACCCCCAGAAATCCACACACTCACTCCCTTACCTTCTCTGTATCTTGGCTTGAATATCACCTTCTCGGTGGAGCCTGCTCTGATTACCAAATCCCACACCCCTGCACCTTCTCAGTTTTGTCTTTCTGCTTATCAGTTATAACCATCTGACATGGCTTGTTTCACTTGCTTGTTACTACTCTGTCACTCTCTGGTTACTCTTATGCTCCATCAGGGCAGGAAATTTTGTTTTATTTACTTTTAGTCACATCTAGAGCAATGTCCACCACATACAGGGTAGTTAGTAGATACATCGAGGTTTTATGGTACGTTTTCAAGACACTAAAGGACTAAAAATAAATAAAGATAATGCAGGAGAAACAGAAATACAGTGAGAACTAAGTTTTCCAGAAATTTAAACGTAAACAAAAAATTTAAAACTACAAAAGATTTAGAGTCAAATCACATTTGGAGTGTACAAAAGTCAAAGCAGACTTTTTAAAAATTGTAAACAGATAAATGGGTCTGCACTTGTGTTTAGAACTGGAAGCTAGACAACAAACTTTCGTTCTTGTTATTTATCTATGAATCTTTAGCTTATAAGTAAAATCATAATTTGAAGGGAAGACAGGGTTTACTTTAGCCAAGGTCACACCCACATAATGATTGGAAAAATTCTGAGATAATGGCAATGACATTTAGAAGCCCCTAATTACTTTAATTGACTTTGGCAATGTGTGATGTTGGCTGGTACTCGCAATTGTTCTGCTAGAACTATTAATGGTGAGTGTCTGGGTCTCTGTGTGTGGACATATTTATATAAGCAAAGGCATGAAACAAAAAGAAAGTTCAGTATTAAATAGGAAAATTACATGAAAAAGTTTAATCAAAGTAGATATGGTACCTTTAATTTATTAAAAAGTATTTAGGAAATGTATTTTGCCTACTGTTTTTCTATGAATGAGTTAAATCACTGGCTGATTCAAATAGAAGTTTGTACAGATATATCCTAGAGATTATTTTCTTTTACCACAAAAGAATATTTAAGGCTGTCCTCAAAGGATTAGTTTTCAGTAGCTTGAGGGAAACACTGAGAATTCCAGAAGCCCAGGTGCTTCAATGTATCAGCAGAGGTTCAGGGTTGGAAATCAGGAGTAGGAATACCAGAGGGGAAGATATCTGATAAACCTGAGGGAGATGGCCTGACACATCCTGCTTCCTTATGACTGCCTTATCTGTTGTCGATATTTTTGTCTACAAAAGCCAGGGGCATCAGGGAGCTCAAAACACCTGGGAATATTTGAGGAAGTACTGACTTCTCCTGTTTACTTTCTTTGTGTCAGCCTTGCCCTGCTCCCCTCTCATCTTGCCCTTCTCTTTCTATGTGAAGTCATATCCTACCAGTAACACTCTTAAACCAAAACGTGTATTTTGTATGTATATAACACTTATAGCAGAATGAGAACATGTACTCGAACTCTACTAGATTCTCATACATCACATTTATACTACATTTATACGTGGTGCTTCTTTAAGTGTACCATTAAACTTGTTTACAGACCCTAAAACAGGAGCTGAAAAATAAAATACTAAGCCAACAAATGATTTTTTAATTCTGTATAATTGATTGATGCCAAATCATTGAAGAAATGTTACTATTACAACAAAATAAGTGATAAGACTACAATCTGTATTAGAATGTTATCTGTCGAAATTATTTTTTCCTACGTTTGAATTCCCTTTATCTTACAAAATTGGTTAATAGAATTTTTCTCTCTCATTTTATTTTTTATCTATAATAAATTTTAGAAATCAATGTTCTGTTCAATTTAGTTATAAGTCCTTTAGCAGCTTCTTAGAATCACAGTGGGAAAGGCTTCATGACAGTGTTTTTCTAGGAAGGTTCTAAATTCAGTGTAAGTTGGACAGTGCTCTATGTCATTGTTTTGTGCGATGAGAACCACATAGAGAACGAGTATCCTTGAGCTTCAAAGAAATACGCACAGATAATTTTTAAAAAATTATCAAATCTATTTCTCACGTAGGATTTTTCTAAAATTGCCTGCATTTTAATTGCCCAAATCAAATGGTTAGAAAAACAGTCCTTATAAAGGAATTTCCTCAAAAATCAGCATGTATTTTTTTTTAATGCACTAGAATGGGAGCCACAGCTGGGCATTGTGGCACACACCTGTAATCCTCAGAAAGCTGAAGCAGAAATGTTCACAAGTTTGAGTCCTCCCTGAGGAGCTTGATGAAATTCTATCACAACAAACTCAACTGAACTAAATTCACTAAACTAAACTAAATTAAACTAAAGACTGGAGCTGTAGTTCAGTGCTCCCTGGGTTTAACCTCCCAATATCAAAGAAAAAAAGAAAAACAAAGAAAAAGAGAAGCTACACAGCCTTGTCTAAGTTCTCTTAGTTGTAGAGCTGCCTTTGACATATGGATAGTTACTAGTTCCCATGCAGTCTAGGTGGACTGTGTCTGTTCATTTCTGAGTGCCTTCTGTTGCCTTAAAATCTTTATAAATGCTTTGAAGTGTTTTACACACAGTCGCTGATTCTGAAATAACTTTTAAAAAACTGTTTTTAGAGGAAGTATAATCAAATAGTCATCAAAATTCTCTCTCTCTGCAAAGGGTTGAATTCACAGTTTTAAGTGAAGTACTTCATCCAGAAAGTGCTGCTATGATGTGGATGAAACGAAATGAAAGCAATCTTCATACAATGAGAAAATTTAGCCCCCAAGTAATCTTATAAATGCTTACTAGTTAAGTCTTTAAAGTATGAGTCACAACCTATGATTAGTGAAGTATTCCTCTTCAGCTTTCAGTAACCATGAAGGTAGTTTTTATAAAAGTAGTTTTTACCCTCCCCATAGTGATAGCTAGAAAAGATAAACTCCTACACAGGGCGGTGGTGGGAGTGCTGGAGGAGGTTACGATCTGTGTGGGAAGCTGTAGGCTGTGAGGAACTGTTCACAGTCCGAGACCCTGCTCCTACTCATCTAGTGTTGACATTACCAGGTACTTTTCAGTGGCTTAGTTGGTCTGTTCTTTCTCTCTCAAATCTAACAGAAACTCTCCAAACTCAGTTTATATTTCTTACTAAAACACTTGCGGTCATATCAAATTGTATCAGCACATGGAATAAATTATTAAGATTCATTCACACACATTTTATTATTTAGTCTGTATGTGTTCCACTGAATATCTTATTGAGAATTTCATTTCAAAATAAAGATGCTGTGTCACTCAACATATTAAATTCAGCATTTCATTTGTGATTCTCTGAGTCCTTGGGTCATACCACTCAGAGCTTTCACCAAAGAAATAATTTCTATCTTTGCATTTTTGAAACATTAAGACCATGAGTCAAAATTACCTGGGAGGAGAATGTATTCCTCCACGAAGCACTTACCAAGTAGGAGCTGATATTCTAAATTTACTCAAAATAGAGCAAATTCACTTTTAAATCTTTATCAAAAAATGGATTAGCTTTTAATGTATCCAAAACCAAATAACTTTTTAAACTTTAAACATATTGTGTGTTTTTTGCGTGAATGTATGCATAAGTGTCTATGTCTTTATATTTACCTGTGTGTGTATAAACACAAACACACTCAGGTAGTAAGATAAAAGCAAAAGAGAAGTCAGAGCAGTACATTTTACTGCCCTTCTCTATTACATTCACAATGCCAGCACCACCTTCAGAAGTCTGTGAAACACAATCCTAGTTGGAAAATATGACAGATGACAAAATGACTTGTAGCATCCATGGTTTCCCCAAGGAGTCTGAAACAATGATGAGGCCATGCCTTTCTGTCTTTTTATGGAACCCTGTGGTTCCACGTTAGTATGGGGGTAACTAATGCTTATTTAATCAGTGTTAGCTGACAGTCAACACAATCTGAGAAAGGACTTCTTTAACCACATTTCTGACACATGCCTGTTTGGCTTCATTTTCAGAAATTAGCTTCTCTCCAAATATCACTCGAGCTATTTCTGAGAATCCTGAGGAACCATGCCGTATACTCTCCATATACTCTTTAGGTTTTCAGATTCCAACAGACTTATGCTGCAGTTCTGACCAAACTGACTTTCACAGACTTGTCCTCTAGGGATACTAATTACCCAGAATGATGATGCTGGTATCCCCTAGATGGCTCAAGGGAGATCACTGCTGTTGTACCTAATTTCTATAGTAACTAAGAGCTGGCTGAAATCTTCATCAAGGATTTCCAGATGAGCTGAAGATCACAGAAACATAACTCAGAATGGAGTTACAACCATTAGGTGTGATCCAAAATGGTCTTTATAACCCTAGGTAGATAGGTCAAGGCCAGTTGAATGTCCTCCCCTCTATGACGCTTCCAACTTTCACATTTCAAGCTCCACCTGTTCACTGATGCTGACTGATAGATACTTGATATGTGCCAAGTACTTTCTATACAACCTCTTCAGTCCTCACAAGGACCTTGTAATAACAACAACAATTCTCTGTACAGATGAGGAAAATGAGGTCTAAACCAAGTTATGTAGTTTTAGATAAAATCACAAAGCTAGGATTCTAAAACTACAAGTATCTGACACCTGCCCTTTTGTAGCTTCATGAATCTAGAGACAGCTAAAACTGGTAGTGTTCAGGGTACTAGCCTTAAACACGTGACTTAATGAAGTGCTGACAGATTCTTGGGTAAAGGAGATGAGAAGGCAGCTGGCAGTGAAGAAGCAGCCAGTGACCTTGGCAAAAAAGAGTAATAACTCATATTCTGGACATGCTAGGAGGAAGAATAAGCTCTGATTTGGACCCTCAAGGGAAACTGAGGGAAGTAATGTTATGACCTGCTCATCTGGAGCACAGTGGAAGCCTGTGTATCACCTATGTGAGAGAGGAAGAAAGTAGGAGAGGGAGAGAGAGAGAGGAGGAAGAAGGAGAACATTCATTATTCTCTTGTCCTTGAGCAAAAGTTTCTTCTTCCTTCATATTAAATCCAGTCACATAAGGTAACCACATGTTACCCCCAGGTTGATATGAAGTAAGGTTGTATCTGTGTGGTTATAATGCTGTCTAATGAAGGCATAGGATGGGATGTGGAGACATATGCATTGAAAGTTAGAACTTCCGAATACAAAACTAAAGCCAGGAATCATGTGTGATCTGTAGAGGAAGCTGAGCACTAAGCAAGGTAGTGGGTTATACCCAGCGAGCAGTCAGGAGTCAAGCAAAAGAGGTCAAGGCAAATTACTCATCAGTAGGACAAGCAAGAAAACAAATACGAAGAGCAATTTATAGCCATGTGTCCTTGATACAATTAAACTAACTGCAGTTGGTATTCTTTATATTTTCCTGTAGATTTTATGATTATTCTGAAAATGTAGCCAGTTTGATAGCTTATTACTTTATCTCCTCTTTCAAATAATTTAAAGCAATAGCTTCATCCTCAAGTTATAGTTTCTTTAGCTGCAAGATTCTACCACATTTACCGATTAGTGTTGTAACAACCCATGTAACATTTATGGAGTAGATACTCAAGTCAAAATGTGAAAAAAGTGAATGCTTTTATGAGATTATATTGGAGAAATTTCTGTATTCCAACACCATGATCCTACCTTCAAAGTAATTTATACAACACTAATACATTTCTTCCCCAATCAGAGTACAAATATGATTAATAAAGATGTACGAATTTTCCTGAACGACATGTTTTAGTGATTTCCTTTAAATATAACTAAACTTGACTTTAGAATCAATCCTAAATTCTCAGGCTGATAACCAGAAAGTACCTTTTAACCACAGAACTTCCTGGGTTGCACAATCCTCACTGGGACTGAGAAGCGGCTTTCCTGTCTAAAGAATAATGCATACATGTGATAATTCTAGAATACTCTATGTGAAAAAATTTTCCCCAGGAAATTGTATTTCACTTAACTTTTCAGATTCTAGTCCAATCCAACTCAGCATTTTTGTTCACTCACACCATGCCATGTTTTCATTGGTAAGATTACTAGAAAAAAATCACAAGTAAATGGAATACTCTCCCAAGGAATTTCTTCAGATAGACTGTGATTTGTAACGCACAACTTTAAAAAAAATTCTAATTTTCAATAGCAAAACAATTATTTCATTGAATCTTTCAAAATATTTTCAAGTCTACTTGAGTAACATCCATACTGATGTTTACCTTGACTCCTCTTCTCTTTGGCCGACTTACTTTTGTAGTCTACCTCTGACCGTAGCAACAAGGAGTCAGGATTTATTTCCAGTTGAGTTGAAGAGCTTTGATCTCCATCATGATTTGTCTGTGACTGAGGATGTGGACCCAAAGAACGGACCTGAGAATTGAGTTTCATTTAGAGCCTCTGTGTTTGTTCTACCTCACGCTGTTCTTGCCTGGCAAACATGTCTCACCTGACTCCCACACAAGGAATTTCAGAATGAGGTAGGAAATACTGTCCAGATCTACTCTCTTTCCCGTTTATGTAAGGATTTGATCCCCTTTTAAGAAGAACAGGAACAGGGGAAAAATTTTAGTGTCTCATCTCAAAGAGCTCTTGGGTGCAATGGTTTTTCTTCTGCTGGTTCTCATGACTGATTCTAACCTGTGATAACCGACTCTGACCAAGCATCCTTTCTGAATACTCTGGCCTGCTCTCCTCTCCCTGCTCCTTCCTGAGTCTCCCTAGTGACCTAATATCCTGATTCAGTGTTTTGACTGGGTTTTCTGCACTGATTAGCAAGTCACATCTCTTGCCTCCCACAGAAAGTACCCCAATGCCCACAGTTTACCCACACAGCACTCTAGTTGTATTTATTGTCAGTTGAAGCCAAATCTGGCTCAGAAATTTCCCACTAAGTCTTTAGTAACTACTGGAACAACAGTTGCTTTCTGATTTCCACTTGTTTTGGAACTACTTGCTAATTTGAGAAAGTCATGTATACTTAGAAGAAGTTATTTTGCAATTATACTTTGCTCTAAGCCTTTCTTCACTGCTCTTTCCCCACTTGAATTCTTAGTTTGGGAGTAGTCACTGGGGCTGACTTTGGCTTTAAGTCCAGCAGTAGGTACACACAGTACTCCACCCAAAGGTGTGACTGACTCACACCTTTGTGATGGACTCTGAGGCTCTTTTACTTCCACTTAGCATCCCCAGAAGGTTTTGGTTGGGCAATAAGGTAGTGTTTCTTTGGAAGATCATTAGACAATAAGAAAAGAGACCACCTTTCCAAGGATCACTGAACCAAACTATTTGCGAGCAACAATAGAATAGTGGACATGCAGCTGCTAGATCGTTTGAAAAACCCAGAGCAGGCAGAGAGGCCAGTCCTCTGGGTCACTCCCCAGAGAGGCAGCATAGCTTGCTTGGCCTTGCCAAAGACAGGGAGTAAGAAGCTTGGGTGGGCAGAGTACTAGGCAGAATTTTGGGAGTTGCTTCAGAATGAAGTGAGAAGGGGTTCAAGATGCTTGCAAGATTGTAGAGCAAATCATAAGGAATTATTTATGCCCATTTTTTAAAACAATTCTTAAAAGTGGGACTGTGGACTGTGAGTTGGATACTCTTAAGTGTTTTTCATAAAGTAAAAGTAGAATTAGATTGGAATGTGGAATAGTTGTATTTTTAAGTATCTGATATGGCCGTCAGTTTTTGCTCTAGAGCGAATCACACTAACACTTAGTGGTGTAATAAAACAACTAATTTGTTTAGCTCACAGTTCTGTGCATCACCAGTTCAAGTGGGGCTCAGAGAAATCCCTGTTCTCACCAGAACTAATGACAGCTGGTAAACCTAGAAGATGAATGCTGTCAGGCTTGAGTGGCTTTAATCAAGGAGAGGAAAAGAGCAAGAGACACTGCTGAAGTTAGTGTTTCTCCCATCCAGAGGTAGAGCGCAAGCCAGCTGTGGTAGAAAACATATATAATCCCAGCTGCTTGGAAGGCTGAAATAGGAGGAATAGAAGCTGGAGGCCAGACTGGGCAACATAGTGAGATTACTTTAAAATAAAAATAAAAAAGAAAGAGAAATAAAAGGACTGAGGATGTAGCTCAGTGGTAGAGTGCCCCTGGATTCAATCCCCAGTACCACAAAAAGGGAAAAAAAAAAGATGTAACGTCTGTTTCTCCACAGTTTGAATATGAATTACATTTTTAACTTGTTTTATCCTATAAAATATTCAGGAAGCAAAGTTGTAATATTTGTGAGCCTAGGTCTCAGGAGATCTGTTTCTATCTGTTCCCACTCCCACTTTTTCAGAACCTCGCCAGTTACCACTAAAATATTAATGAAACGTCATTAAAATGTGAATTTAGGTGGAAAACTAAATATAGAAAATATTTTGTTGCTTCAGTAGTTTAAGAAAAGCTCACTGCTTCCCATGAAGTTTTAAACCTGCCATTCCTTTTCACTCAACACCCATGAAGCACTAAATTTCTTAAGAAATAGTAAATGTTTAGGTTGGTATCCCTGTTATTTTGATCATGGTTCTTTGATCATCATTATTATTTGATTATTATTACTAATGCTCAGCTTCTCCCGTAGAAGCCAGATTCCTTATAGAGATGGCTGTTACTGTGTGAGTTATAATGGAGCAGACTTTCAAATCACAAGCGTAAAGTATTGCTACCATAAACAGAAGAAAGTCACAGAATGCTTCTCTAAGATCCTAAGAGAAATATTTTGAGTCTTCTCAGAATATACCAATGAAACAGAAAGAGTGAAAGCCTCAAAATCAGAGAAAATCCACAGTTAAATAATAAAATCTATAGGTCAGCTCGTAGGAGGTCCACAGTGTCACACATACAAACCATGTAAAATGGGATCACTGTTGAAGAACCAATAGTCAGAGTAGACAGTATTCATCATTTACATGAGTTCTTGCTCAAACTTGAAAGCAACCATACAGATTAACTGGGAGAAGTGACAGGAAAATGCTGGAGTTAAAAGGTCAGGTACAAGTGGCATATATTTATAACCAGGGATGGCTGAAAAAGCTTGACATTCCCACATTGAGGTAATATAAGAAAAGATGTTTCTATTAGCTGTTCAGGCTCAGCACAATGGAAATCCAATTCTGGAAAATGTGGTGGACTTTCAGAACCAGAAATTGAGTAAATTCATCATAACTTTTGAAGAATAAGAACTTTTGGGTAGAAATAAGCAAATATCCCAATTCCAGCAGCAAATATCTCACCCATTATTTACTTCCCAGTATGCCTGGATTTCAGTTCCATGTTATATGCACTAGCTTCTCTTTGTCATGATGAGCTGGGTCATAGACAGAAGGCCACTGGCTCTGAAAAATTTCCAAATTGTCATGAATGGAGGATGAAAGGAACACCTCCTAGACATTATTTTGCCTCTTGATCTGGCTGTGGGTCTACTCAGTGTTTTAAAAAAATCATCAAGCTACAAACCTGCATGTAGTACTTCTATATATTATGCTTCAGTCAAAAATATGAAAAAAAAAAAAACAAAAAAGATCACCTCTTGAATTCTTCCAATATTGAGATTTAGACATAGTCCTCTATGTGCTCTGGCTATGATGAAAAGGGACATCTAGTGGCACCTTGTAACTGTGAGATGACATTTTCCAGAGAAAATGTTTTTCACAGTACTTATGATCACAACCCTAGAGCGCTCCCTTTTCCCCAATCCTTGGAATAGAAGCAGGAATCATGCAGGCATTGTCTGAGACTAGGGTTCCTACCAGACTGAGACCAGAAAGACTCTGCGAACAAAATGAATATTGACTTCCTCGTTGCAGGGGAATGTAGTGAGGAAGTTACTACAGCAACTCCACTAGTTACTATAAAGAATAAATGAGACAACGTAGTGCTTTTCTCTTTTTTGCAGGGTTTCAACATACATACTCCATAAACATTTATTGTAACACTCGTAGTCACAGGGAGAAAATCATTACATTTTGGAGGGTGGCAGGAAATGATGTAATGCATGGAATGTCAGATCTGTACATACTCATAAGACTAGGTTTCCAGATACCACCTTACTTTGACTCACTTTGGGTCTGGATATAGTGAAAAGAAGTGGTAAGGAAGAAGAGATTACAGTACTGAAAAAATGAGAAAAGGAAAACAGAAACAAATCTTCCAGGTTTAGCTTTGCATCTACCTCTCAACCAAATGACTTTAGAAGTTCTTAGTTTATCATGGGATAGCCATAACAATGATTGTATAGAACGTAAGAAATATGTGAGTTCCTGGGACTCACAAACTAACTATGATAATCACTGACCAGTAAAGAATAGCCTCAGATGGGTCCTTCATTTCTTGGCAAAGCTGAAAGGATACTTTCACCAACTCTTATTTAGGTCTAAACTCATCAGCTAAGAACTGTGTTGAGTCAGGCCTTGTAGTATATTTTACATTACATTATATTTTGAATACAGGCCTCGGCATCTCCGAACTTCATGTTTTTTATCAGTAATATGAGCGAGTGAGTGATTGATACCTTTTTCCCTGGTCACTGTAAAGAATAAGTGAAATTGTACAGTGTTTTTCAAACTTTAATGTCCACTAATGAGATTCACTTCAGTATCTGGAGATCTTTTCAAAAGGCATTTGGGAGTGAGGTCTGTGATTCTGCATTTCCAACCAGACTTCTGATGATGCCAGCATTGTTGCTCCAAAAAAATCCTGCGACAAGCTTTGCAAATATTATCTTCTCGCTGCACAAAGTAGTTCATTACCATATAACACAATAGTTTTAATGTTATTATGTTATATGAGTTAACTTTATTGTAAATTTGACTTCATTTCAGAAATTGACTCTGTCCATATTATAAATTTTCACATTTTCAGTTTTAAAAGTTAGAATGATCTTGAGATATTGAATTTATGGCATTTTTGTTCTCTCTCCATTGTAGTAGGTAAAAGATTATAACTATTGGATTTTATGAAGTATTCTTAATCTCACCAAATCAAACATGTTATGACCAACAGTAATACTTGTGAGCTTCACTGAGTAACAAAATATTATATAACTTGTCTGATACCATTCATCATAAGTAGGAAGAAGTTGCTTCTCTATTTTAAACTTTCCATGTAACATAGTTTTATACCACTTAAATTTTGCATAATTCCAGTGTTTGAAATTTATAATTTAAAAATTAAAGGAAAAATAATTAAAATGTTGTATTTCCAGTCAATGGAGTACTACTCTGCCATAAAGAAAAAAAAGGTTGAGTCATTTTTAGGAAAGTAGAGACATCTTGAGGCCATAATATAAAGTAAAATAAATCAGACACACAAACTTCCCTATTTTGTGATTTCTTGTATATGAGAAATCTGGAGTAAAAATAAAGAGCAAAATAAAAGATAGATAGTAGGAAGTAAGCAGCTAGATCGTTCTTAAAGGGGAAGAAGATCAGGAAAGGAAGGGGGAAGGAAGGAAGAAAGGGATAAGGGATGAAGCAAAAAAGAATTGGGATGTGTTATGTACAGGTTCCAACTCCACACAAAGAATGTAAATATTATGCACTGAACACACACAAAAAGAAAAAAATGTGTATTACTTTGGATTTTGGTTACCCTTGACTTTCTGAAACCCTCTTATCTTTGAAAAAAAGAAAATTTTCTTAGAAGTGAAGGGCTTCCTCTTGATGTTTTTATGGTAGAGCAAAGTACATAATGATACAGATTTTCCTAAGACCTAATTACTCCATCACAGTGAATTAGGTATTTGAAAACATGACTTTTTAACATGCGTTAAGAGTTTGAATGTTCTAGGTCTTGAAATCTGAAAAGTTAATATATGTCCACAAGTGAAGTCAACTCAGGGTACACAAACTACAGAACAACACAAGGGTAATATTTTGGGAATAGATCTTTCTATCCATACAAGAGACCTCAGAAAAAACTATTGATTTCATTCCACAGGATCAATTGAAATGAAATGCCTTGTTTGCTCTTTGCAATACCAAATTATGGACTCTTTGAGATGGAAGGGATATCTAGGCATTATCTCTTCTGATCTCATTTTTAAATAAAAGAGTTGAGGCATTCAGGGGTTACACATATCTGATACGTAATGGGGCTGTTAGAACAAATGTCACTGCAGAATAATGCATCAGTTTAAACTAAAGTTCTATAAATGGACTTTTCTCCAATATGTATAAAACTACTTCCAATATAAGCTTTAAAATTATTTTTTGAAATTCTAAATGCTGGAGGGAAAATTTTACATTTCTTATGTCCTTTGGGATAAAACAGTGAGGACCTCTCCTAAACTTCAGGTAGTAAATAAATGACTTTACCTTAAAATATAAATAAAAATCATTTTGGTAACTGTTTTTGCAGTTCTAAAGTTCTTGTCTATTCCCAAATGCATGTACTCCCTGACACTAAAGATTTGGAATTAAGATCTGAAGATCATGTGAAAACAAATGAGTAAATCAGGAACATAGAAGGTGAAAATCACAATTCAACTTCAGAAGTTATGTTTCTGTTTTAGTTTTTCAATTGGAAACCAGAAACCGCTATCTGAAAAGTATTCCATTAATTAGAATGTGTAAGGTCTCGAATGCTTAATTTCCATATAAATGGAAGATGTATAAATTATGAGATCTTGATCTTAACGGGTTTAGTCTAAAATGCCTGATTTTCAAGAGCAGGTTGAACTACCACTTGCTTTTTGGAGGATAATCCCTGTAAGACAGCAGAGATCAAAGACAAATTTAATGTTTAAAACAGACACAATTTCTGAAGTTGAATGAGAAAGTATATTCATGTGTATTGAACTCAGGAAAGGATACGGTTATGGTGAGGGTAAAAGTCAAAGGGACTGAGTGTCAGGGCTCTCCTGGGACTTCTCTATCAACAGCTGGGATTACATTTCAAGGTTCTCTGTATTTGAGGGGTTTAGTAGTAGTGATAACTGGATTTTGGTTCCAAACCACTGTATTTCTGACTTATGGATATCTCTGATTCATTTCCATTCTTTCATTCTTGTTAGAAAGAAAATTATGTCCATCTGTCTATCTTCTGTCCCAAGGTTCTGCCTGATGTAGCTTCCTTTTTGGCTGAATTTTGTACATCAAAAGTTGGCTCCAGAAAGCAGGACTATGGTATTTTAATGGTATAAATTATGCACTCTGTTGCTCTTTGCTAGTTGCAGTGGAGTGCACACACACACACACACACACACACACACACACTATAATGGAGGAGCACTCACAAAAATGAACTGTCCTGTTCTTTACAATGATATACAGTGATAGCCATCAAATATTGGGATCAACTAGTCATACTCCTAGTTATGGGAGCTTGAATCTGAAAGGGAAAAATGTCATTCTTTATTATGAAGCAAAAAAATCAAATTAGCACTAAGGTTTGTTCTAATGAACCAGGCGAGATAGGAGAGCACAAGCTGGCAATATTACCTAGTTTGATATAATGCCCAGCTGGGGCTCCTGGCACAACTCTCTGTCCTCAAAGTAATGTTACAGGTGATGCCCTGAAATTGTAAAGGGAATATTTTCTGCTCTTAATCTCATCAAAACCATAAAGACCAAAGTTTGGCAAGAGGCTGTGGCTTCCCTGGGGAAAGTCTCTGGAGAGCAGTCAATGTCCCTAATCCAGAGAGCTTGCCCCTAACAGTCAGCATCTAGGTTGAATGACACCAGAAAAAAAATGAGCTTCCAGCAGACAAACATTGTCAGGTTGACTTTACCACACTTTTCAGAAAATCTCACAGTGACGAAGTCTTTGAAAGAAAATTCATCAACCATGGGAGCCACATTTACTGTCTCCAGTCAACCTCCATTTCTTACCCATGATTTGCAATGTGGACGCGGGAAGCTGGGGAGGAGCCTGAGACTCTGGCAGACAGAAGAGAAGAGAGTGCCTGAAACATTCCTTACCAGAAAGCACGCGTGCGCCTAGACGCACTGTGCCTGTTTTCCCCGGTCGCCTGTGGATGGCCCGACCACGAGGCGTGCGCTGAGCTCTGTGGAAGCTGGAGATTAAGTGACACATAGTCTGCTCATCTTTGGAGATAGCTTGGGTTTGCCTTTCCCAAACCTGAAGTCTGGAAACTTCCTTAGCTTACATTGCTTAACGCTGTTGGTGGATCAAAGAAGAAGCATTTGTTTCTTTTTCCCAAACTCAAGTCAAACTGGCTTGTCTCACTCCACCAGTCTCATTTTCTCTTTTATCTCCGCTTTCTTTCCAGCACTTGTGCCCTCAAGACATGTGAATTTAATTCTCAATCAATCACTTTAGGCACTGGACTTTGAATTTTATTAAATTTTAAAAACTCATTTCCTAGTTTTTCCCTAAAGGCAAATCACTAAACAAAATGCTTTTTGGTGAATAGTTAAGATCATTTTGTTGGCAGGTGGCCTACTTCTGATTCCAGTAGATGTTCAGTGCCTTAGATATATAGACAAATGACAAAGCCGTGGACCTGTAATGCTTTTATTTCACGGTGGCATTCTGCAGAGGGTCCCTTTCCTGTTTACAGTTAGAATGATGAGAAGTGGCATTACCAATGTCTGTTCTGTTTTACAGCTATTCCCTTCTCCAGTAGCATTTCCATGAGTTGTCTTGTTCTGTTTTCCTTCAGTTAGCATTCTCATTCTACTGTCCATCCCATAGCGTTAACTGGAAATTAAATGCTTAGATGACCTGCTTAGATGACCAGATTCTCAAGTGTACATCTGTGCTTTCTCAATGCCCTTAATCAGATCATTCAATAAAGAAGTACACGCCTTGAGCCAAGATGGTCCTTTGACACCTTTGGGAACTCTTCAAAGGGTTGGTAACAGCAATCCCATCATGCATTTCATAGCACTTCGTAATGTTAAGACTATCTTCAGAAAAGGAAGACATTAGTTGGATCTGAAGATTTTGATCTGTAAGCATGGCTTAACTTTCAACTTTCTTCCTGTTGGCTGACGAATTTCTCCTTTCTCTTTTAATATTCCAGAAAAATGGCATATTCTTGTGAAACATTAAGTCATGGTCATTCTCATATAGAAAGAAACTAACATGCTCAATGTTAATTCATGTTGTTTCAAAAGACTCTTTAAAGACATTCAAAATATTTCAGGAGATATTGAAACAGTGACATTTCCATGTAAAATGTGTTCAATAACTCAGGTTAAGGACAGGTGGTTTATTTCTCAGGTTTTGCTCTGATTTTCTTTGTACATGCAAGCTATAATGGAAAATGTTTGAAATGTTTGAAAATACAAAACGATATAAAGAAATATTTATAATTAATATTTATAACTTTTTTGTAATTTAAAACATGTTAAAGTTCCATTTATGGTCACTTACCTTTCCAAAGTAGAATCACAGAAGTGGGACTATTATGACAGATCTTTGGTGCTGCTGGAGCCTTGCGTGTCCTAAGCACATTCTCTGTACCTAGCTGCACCCATGGTCCAATGTAAAGTTGTTGATAACTCTTTGTGTCAATCTATTTCTCTGAAGTAGCAACAGCTATAGTAATGTAACTCCAGTGCGATCTGCCTTCTCCAGGATGTTGCTAACCACTATTTGCTGCCATTTACTTAATCTCATTACAACTTACTTTTTAAAAAACGAATACTTAAACATGAACAAACAATACCAATAGTCACTGATGAATATATGGGAAATTTCATCAGCAAATACTTCATCCCTGAACTGGTGAAAGTTCCCTTATTACTCTGGAGAGATTTGTCATTGCTAATGATTAGGCAGACTATTTTCTAGTATGATAACAAAAATCCATATAATTCCTAATGCTATAATGCTAACAAAGCAACATACAGACTATAAATATGATTTC
The DNA here is from genome assembly GCA_004365215.1 of Cuniculus paca. Classification (NCBI taxonomy): domain Eukaryota; kingdom Metazoa; phylum Chordata; class Mammalia; order Rodentia; family Cuniculidae; genus Cuniculus; species Cuniculus paca. Next base: position 14,238 of record RJWT010005502.1, on the reverse strand, counting down.
TCTACCTATGTAAAAAATAAAAAACTCTCAACCAAAATGGCATGGGCTTATTTCTTATTTAAAGGGTAATTGTTTAAATGTTAACTTAGGTGCTAGCTCTCTCAGGGAAAGAAATAGGAAGATTAAACAGAGGAACATTCCTAGAAATGAGTGTGTGACCTATGTGGTCCTTACAGTAAATTATACTAATTCTAAATTTATATTTATGTGTTGTAGCCCTATTAAGATGATAGAATTTTTCCATTCAGTGGGCAGGTGGATTTCCTGTAGTACCCCTGATTGCATGAAGAGGTATGTTGTTTTCTTGTGTTTCTATTACAACATAGAGACTAAGAGGGAATCCTCTGTGGTATTTTCACATAGGTCGTGAAACTTTTATCTGTAGGTTGTATTTGTATCCGAGAGATGAATATTAATAACCTCCTGGCTGCAGAATGACTTTCTTAAAAAAAGGGGTTTCCCTGTGCATGGGTGGATTAACCTTTCAAAATACATGTTTTTACTTAAATCACTCAGTTACTGTTTGATTCAAAGACTTATAAAGACAAGGTCTCCTTATAGGCACTGTGGTATGCTTACCTAGATCTGAGAGGGACTTTCAGTGTAGAACATGGTGAGTAGCATAACGCCTGTGCCTTTACTTTCATTTTGCTTACTTACCAGAGTTCGCCATAACTTCATTTCTTTTTAAAAATGCCTAAAGTTTTCCTCTTAAAAAGGCATGTATGTTTGATCATGAGTTTAAGATTATGTATTAGCAATTAAGATATGGTTTCTTGTGTTCCACGTTGGAAATAAGAAAGAGCTTGTAAATGTAGTAGTGTATGATGTTTCTCTTTAAAATTTTTATGTTAAGGTTTTTACCCATTAGCTCTTTTGTCTATTATATATGAAATAAGATATCAAAATGAATGTTTATCATATGAATGTTATCCTATTTGCTTTATTATTTCTAGAAATTCTGTAAATAATAGCTAAATTTAAGTACTTATATGAACCATTTTACACTGTTTGCCTTCTTGGCTTATTACTTGCCTTGATGATCTAGGTTTATCAATGATCAGTATAAGCATCCTTTCAATATTCCACTGTAGTGAATTTTTTTTGTTTTCTCACTGTACTGTATAATCATGTTGATGGAGACATATAAAAATTTCTAAATTAATATATTTCTAAGTATAGAGTTAGTGTCTGGTTTTAATTTAAAATAGTTAATTTTTCCAAAGGAGATAGAAAAATCAATTTCCCTAGAAATAATTTAATCATAAACAGTCAAATTACCTTCCAAGGAAGGTTAATTTTAGCAACCAGCAGTGGACAAAGGCATGTTAGATGTTCATGAGCAAAGTGATGATGTTTCCTCAGTCTAGCATCATAAGATTCTCGCAAAGCCATAAACTTCCCTGCAGTGAAATACTGGAGGCTTTCATTTTTCTTGGGAATCTCAGGCAGCATCCCATTGCAGAAATTTGAGACTTCTTTTAAGGGGCACGACATCCACAGACCTGACCCCATGGCACAAGGCCTGCACGGGGCCTTACCATAAATGAGAAGAAGCAATTATTTGTACAGTGAATCAATGCTAGCAAACTATTAGGACACTTCAATATTTTGAGGCTATTTTTAAAATCGGAATTGTAATATATTTTCCAAGTCCAGAAAAATAAACTGTTTATTTCCTCTTTTCCTTCAGTTTCTCTCTCTCTCTCTCTCTCTCTCTCTCTCTCTCTCTCTCTCTCTCTCTCTTCTTGTTTGTGTGTGTGTCTTTTTCTCTCTGCCGCCCCTTTGGCTTACTGTTGTTCTCTCTTCATGAAATATATATTTACCTAGTATATCACTGGCTTCCAGTACAACTTTTCCATCAATGTTTTCAATCACAATACCATTTCCTAATTTTAATGGGCTTAATGAGATATGAAGGAGGAAAAAATACTTTAAACATGGAAAAACTGAATGTTAAATTCAACTGCTTCTATTATTATCTCAAGGTCCCTAGCTGGCAAGGTCTATACTGAATCAATCAAAGTCCTCAACTCCCAGAAAATTCCGTAGGCCTCCTTATCTATCCAGGTATGGTAGCAGAGGTATGGAGGTGTGAGGAGGAGGTGCTAATTTTTGTTTGTTTGTTTGTTTGCTGAGTATTCCCTGCTAAGAATAAAACCTTAGGTTTCACTTTAACCGTCAACTTTTAAAAATTGTTCTTTAGCTTCTTATTAAATTCTAAGCATTGCTTTCTCATTCAGATTAGTTAATGAGGAATTCTCAGTAGAAAATCTATTAGTCATAATTACCCAACCATCTGTTTGGAATTGTGACAGTCGAAATGATTCAAATATTTATTTCATGAAGGATGAAGGCTTTAGAATAAAAGAAGCCCACTTTTCACACGTATGTCCTCAAGTCTTAAAGAAAGAAGTGAGAAACTGCACTGAGATTGCACAGAGCATGAGTAAAACATCAATTTTATTTGAAAACATGGCCAAGATTAAATATCTCCATGACTTTAAAATAAAAACACCAGATGGAGGATAATTATTCCAGTGGTTGCAAAGCACGGTCCAGACAAATGGATCCTTGATTGATCTAAGAATGTAAAAAGCATTGGATAACAGAAACAATCACAGCGGGGCAGTTAGTTCACAGATAATAGATTATTGTGGTAAGAAATCAGAATTAATTAGTCTCTGTCTTTGTTAATCTGACATATATAAATTCTGCAAGAAGAAAGAACAGTCCATAATACAGTCTTTACAGAATTATTAAAATACATATGAAGGTAAATGATCCCTTTCCCAGCTTTCAACTATGTCTTAATTGCAAATATGATGAAATCTTCCCTTTCCGTGTGAGTAAGTGTGGGTCAATGCAGTAGGTTGTGCCCAAGTAACTCAGATGGATTGTGCACCTTCACGCTATATGCTCACTATACTCTTCAGTGAATCATCATATTTGTTTTTTTTTTTCCAGAGACTATTTTGTCAGTTTTCATGTACTCTTTACTTGGAAAGTGGTTCAAAACTCTTCTGAGAAAAACAGCTTACTTTTTTTTTTCATTGCAAAATCCTTTTGTATAACGATTTCTGATAAATAAACTGAGGCAGGCCTATACTACCGTTTCAAGTGGGTGACAGCCTATCTGTAGAAATTGGTATTATTAACCAGAGGCCAAGGATAGACTGAGGCTGACTGGGGATGAATAGGGAAGAAAAAGGCAAAACAACTTTAGATATACTAAAACAAGGGAAAAATTTCAGCTTAACTGGAAAATGTGCACCCCTTTCCAGTTTTTCTTGTAGAGGGAAACAAGATAGAGGAACCATATTAAAACAATGAAACTTAGTTTATAATAAAAAGAAATCTTTATGTTAAAGTGTTTAACATAAACAAACCTGGTTCTATCTAAGTAGAAGTCAAAACAATGAGACCAATGTTTAATTCTAGCGTGTCCTACTTTTCAAAAATAAGAAAAAAAATTTAAATAATCCTTAGTATTATGATATTAGTCTGAGAAGATCTTGAAATTTGTGCACAAAAGTCAAAGGATGGATTGTGTGCTTGAAATTCAGTAGCAAGGATCATCTCCACTTTTCATTATCAACAGAATATTCATTGAAAATCACAGGCTGAACTCAATTACTACTTTTATAAAAATGGTCTTTCTTTCATTTGAGGAATTAGCATCGTTCTTTACATTTATGTTTGTTAATCTGGGGATTATCAACTGAATATTAAAATTCCAAGGCAATTTCTGTATATCGCCTAGTACTTAGATTTCGCACAGATGATTGATTTAAAGATCAGCATGATAGATTATTTTTAAAGTACATTCTCAGATGCGCCTTCTATTTCTAAAAATTTAACGCAGGTTACAATACGTTATACATTTTCTTTATAATTGCTCATGATCTTTTTTTTAAATAACAAAAGTAGGAAACATATTATAGCTGTAACATATACCAACAGGAATAGATTGATACGAAAGCTGAGAGGTCTGTGAGGACATCGTTTTACATACCTTGATCTCATGCTCTGAAACTAATAATTCATAAACGTAAATACCTTGTTTATATTGCAGGGATTAAACACAGGTGTATCAAGAAGGTATTTAACTTTTTTACTAGTTTCCATGGAGCCTTGTACTCCTCACCATCTTCACCTATTTTCTAATGCAGTATAGCTGCTCCTGCATTAAAGTGTGTACAAGCCTAGCTCTTGAACAAAAGACTCAGCTAGTTCTTCATACAGCTAGCCTTGTGCTGACCATAGCCAGCTTTGTACAAGACTTACCTAGTTCTTGCTAAAATGCATTCAAAATTTAATTTATACTTGCAATTTACAACTTGTTACATAAAAACAAAGTCATTTTATACAAGGATTTCTGATAAATAGGCTCAGGCTGACCTGTACCTTTTCAAGTGAGTGAACGTTTATGTGAAGGAAGTGGTATTATTAGTGGGGAGCCATGGATTGTGGCTGGCCTTGCTGTGATGGATATGAAAGCGGTCCACTACAGGTTTCACCTGAAGCATATTCACATAAGACAAGCACATCCTTAGTTGCACTCTTTTATGATTTTCAGCAGAACAATTAGCACTCATAAATAATAATATACATAATAATATTCATTTTATAAAATCACTTTCTCTATAGGCTTCTTAGTGAATTTAAAAATATTAAAAAAGATTTAAATCCCACCACACTTATTTAGTTTTTGCTGGTTGTCAATGCACTAGACAAGTCATCTTGTAGTGCAGATGAACTGGAAGTTAGTTTTATATGGAGTTTTTTGTTTAATCATTACATTCCTCCCCTCAAAAAAGGAAAGGATCAGCTTTACTTTCCAGATGAAGGCAGACACTCAAAGATAAAGGGGTGCATTCACGTAGTCTGTTGAATGTAAGAGATAGAGTAAGACCCCTATCTTTCAATTTTAAATCCTATCATCTGTTCAATGTACTTGTCTAAAAAGCTGAATCTGTAATTTGGGAGTCTTTGCTAAAATTCTTCAGTAAAATTCCACAATACAAGAGTATTTCCAGATTAGAGCTGGGTGTGACCCAGATTAAGGACATGTCTTTCCTGCTACAGAATGAGAGACCATTCCATGGACAACAAGACCTTCTTCATAGGGCAAAAATGGATCATTGGTAATGTTTCACCAAGTCTCCAAAATACATGCATCAAGAACAACATTGCAGTAATCCTGGGATGACCGGTTCTCTTAACACGTACTTATTGAAGAGATTCTCAGCCATTATAGTGACAAACCTCTTCTCATTTCAGAGATGGTAATAAATACCTTATTCACAGATGAGAAAATTTGGTGACAGCCCTGGTGACAGACAGAATCTAAGTCTCCTGATTCCTGGCTCAGGAACATTTCAGGTCCCAAATGTCAGTGTTACTCATAGAAGAGGTGCAAGTTCCCTGACGCTATGGGGTTATAGAGAATCTGTGGCGGCAAAACCTTTATTGCTATAAAATAAAAAGACTTCTTAGAAGGAAACAGGTAATAAAAGTCCCCTGACTTGACACTTTTCTCAGAAATATGAAATGGAAAAAAAACTATAGCTCTTTTGGATATTTCTTTTGATTTAGACAAATAATGTGTAGCCAAAACTCTCTTATTCTCAATTTCCCTTAAGGCATTACTGTAAATGAAAGTGGTATGTAATTTTCCTCTCCTCTAATTTCTCCCACACTACAATCAAATTTCCTTAAGTACCAGAAAGGTACCAGAATCTTATTTGCTAGAGACAATAAATGAATGAAAATATAGAGCATACACTTTATTTCTGATTGACGTTGTACTTTAAAAACCTTGAACATTTGCCTCATTTTGTGAAATATTGTAATAGTATCATAGCTTTGTACTTGTAAATTTAGCTAAGCTTAATAGTCACTTGATACGTTTTATTGTTCTTGTTTCTAAGCGGACCCTTTTATCTTTTATATTTTTTTGAGGGGATGCAATGACTGATGGGAGCTCAAGGGAGAAAGCTTCTTGAACACACAGATTGGTTACTTTATGCATAAAGAGTGACTTGGAGTGAACTGGATATTAAAGATGGCTTTGGGAAACATTCAAGACTTGGTACTAAAATTATTGCAACTCCATTTTAACTAACTGCCGTTATAATCAAAATTCCTCCTTCATTCTATATTTCTGATGCATTTAATCAGAAATATTTGTTACTTCACTATACTAGCAACGCAGTTGTGAACAAAACAAGCACAACCACACAGAATTTACAGTCTAGTTGACAAGAATGAACTGAGGCAAACAATCACACTTTCCCCGAATAGTGAAATTGCAGTCCTACTAATGGAATATATGTGTAAGTGTAAGAGCATATATTAAAGAAATTTACACAACACAGAAATCCAGGGAAAATTCAGTTTTGAGGAGAAGAGCAATCAAAGGAAAAGGAGCATGGCAGTTGGAGGAACTTGACAAGGCTGATGTTTCTACAGGGTGACAGGAGAAAGGCTAGTCCAACGTGCTTCAGGGTCAGTAGAGAAAGGGGTACATCTTTAGCCATCATGATTGGGGAACCAGGATGTTAAACACTTTGGAATAACTTGAAAGTTCCATGCCACAAGAGCCATCATATCCTACACTCCAGTAATGCTCATTTGAAAAATGCAGTCTTCTGGCTGTTTTCAGGATGTCTGGCACCATAATGGAAAACCACAGAAGTGTTTTTATTGTGAGAGTGAGAAATTTCAAATACATACTTTGGCTGTAACATGGAAAGAAACTGGAGGAGCCATGAACAGGAAGCATAAGCCAGTTAGGATGTTACTGGAATGGTTCAGGCAAAAGTGACTGGTGTTACCTGGTGCTGCAAGCATTGGAGAAAACCTGTAAACAGATTATTTCTCACCAACCAACATGATGAAGCATTAGGCACAAATAAAAGTTTTACTAAGTATCTTTCCAATTCATCCTTAAGTTTTCTAAAATTCATTTAATTCTACAACATAGAGAACAAATGACACCAGTGTTTTCCTCCTGCAGAAAACACTCCCCAGTAGTACTCCTCACCACGGTCCCCAGTGCCCACAACATGCACTTGGCAGTGATTGTGATGGTCACAGAATTTTACACCTCAAGGGACTTCAGTGATGATCCAATTAGACCTTGATTCCTCAGGACACTGACCTTCAGAAATTAATTCATGTGGTCTAGAACATACATCTGGTTAATGTAAAAATTGGGCCAGAAACAAGTATGTAGAAACAAAAACAAAATATATGAGTTCCCCTTCACATTTCTTTGTTGCCAATAATAGCAGGGATTTAAAACCTGTTCATTATCATCCACATACTGACAATAAATGTCTTAATGCTTTGAAAAATCATAAAAAGCTCTAAAAGTATGTAAAAATTTAACAGTACTGTGCTTTATTCCTTCACTTCAGAAAAGACTTCCACTTTTTCACCACAGGTTATATCACCACCTGTCATTATCAATTTCTGTTAGGTTCCTGACTCTGCAGGCATTTTCCCACTCATGACTGAAACTCCTGCTCTTTCCCCAACCTCCAAATCTCAGTATGGAGTAACAAAGCTGTCCATTCTCTCTGTACTCTGTGCGACTGGCACTCCAGGCAGGCTGAACGCTCATAATTGAAGTTGTTCATTTATTTTGGACTCTAAGAGTTGACTGGTACTTGTATCAAAAATCAGCTTTGCTCTCACAATCTACTTATCAATTTACTTTTTCCCCCTGCAATTACTTAAATACGTATAACCTGATGATGCGTATGTACAAAAAGATAAAAGAATTGTTTCTATGCAAGCTAATTTGAGTACCTGGAAAACATCCAGTGAAAGTAGTTACTAAATTTAAGTTGGATTTGAGGAAAGCAAATATAAAAGACCAGAAAAATACAAAAATCTTAAAGCATTCTGTTTCTAGACTACATTATGCCTCAAAATTCTTTTATAAAGAAACTAAAACTAGAATTCATGAGGTAGTTTTTATTGTGGCCTAGAAAGCCCATGTGGATAATCATCAATAGATCCTTTCTTGGAAAAGAGCACTTGATAAATGATACATGCATGTATTTCAAATTATACTATATTAATAAGGTATCAATGTATTATTACTCGTGAGTTCTGATTTTACCTAATATTTTGATTAACTATCTGGAGGTTTCATATGATCCATAAGTTTTTACGTATTGTAAAAACAAATGCAAAAATATTTTAAAAATCAGCTATCAGTGTTTTTATGTATGTGCATGTGGATGTACATGCATGTATTTTCAGTATATAATCTTATCGAATCTTTATCATACACAAATATAAAGATAAAATTTTAATGGTGCTTTAATACTTAATAAAGACATCCCTCCCAAAATATGCTGATCCTGGTTACCATTTAATTTTGAATTTTAGTAAAGACAGATACTGAAATGAAAGTTTCTAGGTAAGTATTATGAACTCGAAATTGTATGCCTCAGAGGGAAGCACATTTTACACATAAAAATCATTTGTCAGCTTCTAGTGCCTTTTAAGTAAAAGTATCATGCCTTTGATTACATTTTGAAATTCCAATATTACAACACAGACGTGATTGACATAACAAACTTATACAACAGTAGAATTCTTTAGCACCTTTTAAAGGATGTTTTCAAGGTCTGTGAAACTGACTTTTTCAGACTTTGACTGAGACTGGTAAAACACCTGAACCCTTGAGTCTGCCATTGGAAATCTGAGTGTATTAAAAGCTGTCACCACAAATGGCAAAAAGCTCATAAAATTTGGTTTACTTCCAAAAGTAAGTTTATCCTCTAACGTTGAGTTATTTTGGAAATATGGATTGTGTAAACTTCTGCTTAAACAATCAAATAGCTTATGATTTTCACTGGTGTACTGAAATCCATCCAAGAACTCAAGGGATCTTTTGGATAAGTTATACAGAAAGTGACAGCTGCTTCTTTAGCAATAGAGGAATTCTTTGTAAGAAAGGCATGGATGGGGAGAGAAAGAGAAAGAAGAAAGTAATCAAGTGATGGAAAGAAAGAAAACGGGTTTGCTTTAGCTCGTCAGAATGCTGTCAGCCTCTTGAGTACTCATTCTTCTATGGTTTTTAATGGTAAATCTTTTGGTTCTAAAACCCGTGTTTTATACTGGTCTTCCCAAGGAAAACATAAATATAACACAACTGTCAACGAAATTTTAATTCATTTGTTTTCAAATTTCATTTATATAAAAGGGGCAAATAAAAAACAATGTAACTAGTCTGTTAAAATATCTGCATAACCACTGTTGGTCATTCTGTCTAATTATTGTCAAAGTCTTAAATGTCACTACCGCTTATCTTTCTTTTTGTGATCTTCTATCTTATACAGTTAGATACTTTCCCTTCATTCTTATATTCTTAAAGTGTGAAGTCCTCGCTGTGAGTTGGATACCATGCTGGGTCCTGGGAATATGAAAAATAGGAACCCCTTGCTTTTTGGCTTCCAGGGTTTGTTATCCTATTTCCTCAACAGGATGATGGATTCTTTGAAGCAAATGCCTGTATCTTTACTTGAAATCTTACAGTCATAAAATTTTAGAGTCAAAAAGGGCCTCAGAAATAATAATGTATACCAACCTCCATATACCAAGCTCTCGCCCCATGACCATGAGTCAAATGGTGAATCGAACACATCACCCATTTCTGCCCTTCTATGAGTCCATCTATTATAGTGACATTCATTCACAATTACAGTGCTAATTCAACCCTGCTGCATACTGAAATGCCACGTTGTACCCCTTAAGTATATTTAATTTTTAAGATTCCAGGCTCTATCGTATGAATTGTATACAACTCTACTTAAGCCTTATCACGGTCCTGTGACACAGGTACCATTGTTGTCCTTGCCTTGCTGAAGAGGAAGCAGGCACACAAAGGTTACAATCTCTGGAGTTGGAGAGCTGCTGGTGGAGCAGTCCTTCTACTTGGGTGGTCTCCCTGGTGAGCCTGCTTTTGATCGCTGACCTGCTCTGCTGCTGCGGGTGTAAAGAGAAGACATTTAAAATAGCAGTTTAGAGACAGGGGTAGGAACCAGTATTATTGTTTTTCATCCATGAGCTTTTTTAAACCAATATATATATATATATTGACTTTCCTCATGTTACTCACCAAATTTTAATCTGATGATTTGCATCTTTTCCAAAACTTTTCAATGAGCTATAGGTTTTAATTTTAAGGAGAAATCTCACTATTTAATTCACAACAGATTTATTGGAGTAGAGTAGATGAATTATGGTCACAACACACAAGCCATACAAAGCTTTAGTGCCGCATATGTGCAAATGGATCTGGGGAATAGGATGACTTCTCAGATAATCCTCACACAGAGGACTATGTCAGATGGGACAGGAAGGAAGATCTGTCGCATGTTATGCAAGAGTTAACAGAAACGGGAGCATGGGAGGCAAACCTGTGTGTCACAACTAAGCTGAAACAACTAGCTGTGTTTTAAGTAATGAAATATCTGAGAATTCTTTCTTGAGGGAATGAAGGTTAAGAGGGCTCAGGCACCCTGTCCGTTCTTTCTCTTTAATTTTAAATACAATTTGCTTTAATGAAAGTTCATCCTGTTCTGTGTCTAACTGGGTTGTCCCATTAGGTTCTGTTTCAAATATTTAAAATGTTTAGCAAGGTAAAAATGTTTTGAATTACATTATACAGGAAATTAATGGACTGTGATCAAAGATAACTGCAGTGTTCTTCTAGAACTGGGTAGGAGTTTCGACTATGGTGTCTCCAGTCTTGTTGTATCAGGTGTTTGGCGGCTGCCTGTCCCCTGGTCTCCACACCAGCTAATAAAAATCCGGGAAGTTCATAACTTCCCCACCAGAAGGATGCTGTGATTTTTATTTATTTTTTGTTCTTTCTTTTTTCTTTTTTTTTTTTCTCACTGAAAAACAGGGAAAAGACTTTCAGCAGAATTCCATACCTTATGGTTAAACGTCACCTTGACTTCTAATCAGCAAAATTCATAGAGGCACAAAAATGTTTATAAAATCTTATGAAATTTCTAAACCTTTTAATATTCTCTAGGTGTAAACAAAAAACAAAGATGAATCAGTAGTTTGAGATGGCCTGGAGTCTTTTAGACTTGGCTTAATTTTATCTATTTGCTTCCATTTGAAAGAGATGCCCTTTTATTACTGGGTATCTTTCTTCTGATTGTCTCTTTTGTTGCTATTCAGTTGGAAAAATACCTCTGCGCACATGAAAAAAATTCAGGTAGAAATAGATAAACTAATGGAAATTATAATTATGTCTGTAATATTGACTCTTCTTATTTCCACTAGTTGATAGTTTTACTTCCTGGATAGAAAAACAGATAAAATTTCAGCCTATGAAAAGTCAGTAGAAAGAAAATACAATATTTAGTAAAAATAGTATCTTTGAGACAATATGTGTCTTGTCTGTTTTCAGTACTTTAGAGGTATTATCTGCAAATCCTAAACTGTAAAGTCTGGAGATTTCCCTTTCCATATGCTATGTTGGGGGATTTTTCTTTTTTAACACCAGAGTTCAAATAATGTAAGACCGTTGTCTAAGAAATGTATTTTTATGAGCTTTCATTTGTGACATAGAAATGTTGTAGCTGGAGTGAGGTGGTGTGCTCCTTCTGTCCCAGCACTAGGGAACTTGTAACAATAGGATTGCTTGAGCCTAGCGTTTGAGAATAGCCTAGGTACCGTAGCCAGACCCCGCATCAAAAGCAAAACCAAATAAAACTCATTATACTGTTGTAAAAAAATCAGTGCCAAACTAGATCTCATTTCATTTAAAATTTAATCTGTACAATGTTCAGTTATGGAATGACTGTAGAAAATCAGACTAGGAATCAAAGGCTGCGCTGAATCCTAGATCAGTCACCAATTGGCCAAGCCATTTGTCCCCTCAGAACTTTTGTTCTTTTTCTTATAAAATGATGGTAGTATACTTTTTAGAGGAATCTGTGAACTAATTAAAGACATCTTGCCAGTCCCTCCTTAGTGGATGGTACATCACTCCTGCCTTTCCAATGCATCTGCAGAATTGTGTGATCGTTCCAAAATGCATAAAGAAGTGAAGCAGTTTCACAACTTTGCATAGTTAAAAAATAGCTGTACTAGTTGGTGGTCCAATTCCTACAACAGTCCTGGAAGGCATTTGCTTTCATCTAGGAACTGGCTACCATGGTGGTAACAGATGACTTTTAAACAGCTGTCAGAAGCTGAAAACAAAATGAAACAAAAAAGCCACCCTCCCACACTATGTACAGACAGCTTGCCAATAACTGAATTGAATCCTTCTTGGAGCATTTTACCAAACAAACATCTTTTGGTTGTTTTTACAATTCAACAGAGACTTATAAAACTCAGACGAGCTGGCTTCATGTGTCCCATAGACTTAACTCCCTAAGTTTTCTAATGGGATCACAATGATTACTAGTTTCCAGATGCATTTAAAATGTGTTAATTGTTTGCAGGAATTGGCTTTTGAAACACATAGAGTCTTCTTCAGTCTCTTGTCTCCACTATAAACCTTCTGAGATACTATGCTGTCTGTGTAATGTCTGGCCACAGTTTGGTACTTAAATTGCAATTAATATTAAATAGAAAAAAATAGGAAATAAAAATTCTATGTCTTAAGCACAGTTTTCCTCCTTTGGTTTTCTTTTAATTGTTATAACATTTCTTTTTATTCTGAAAATCATACATATAATTACTAACTCCCACAGGAGAAAAATGGGGGCTAGAATATCTTGGTGTTACTGGGTTGTTACACAGTTCCACTGAACTCATTGCTGGACTATGGCTAATTGAACTACAAACATGTCAGTCTCACAACTTGAACAGTTTATTCCTTGTACATGTGGAACGTCCAGCTTTCTTCTACTTGCTCCTGGACAATTTCTTCTGTCACAAGAATCATCTTTAACTGAAAGCTTGAACCCATGTTTATACCCAATGTTCTGACTTTGATTGAAACTAGGCAGAAGGCAAGCTTGTGGTCTGTCTTCTCATAACTGGCAGGGCTGAAAACAAGACATGAGAATAAAAACATGGCTTTTGATGAAAAATGCATGTAGCAGGTGGTTTTCTCCTCCCGTGACTGACACAGTGATCCTTCCTTGAGACACATCTGAGCCTAGTGTCCTTTATATATTTTTTTTTAGATCCCATGTGGAAGGCTCATAAACAAAAAAGAGAAACGCAACCAGAAATTCGTAATGTTCACCAATCAGTCTGAAGATTCTGAAAGGTAATAACAGCATTTTACTAGAAATTGTGTGGCTTGATTGGTAATATTCTAATTAGAGCACGTCTGCTTTCAAAGACAGTGAGTCTATTCCGAGTAGAAAGGAACCTTTCTGGATGGATTCATAGAGTAGACAAGAAAAAAAAGATAGTGGTACCAGGGTGGACTGTTTGAAAACATTTGCTTTCATAGCTCTCCAAGGGGCAAGAATCATGATAGGTGATGGAAGTTATTTGATTTTTTTAAGGTATTTGATAAACTTCCACCAACAAAGTTTGGTACATGGGGTGATTTCTCTTCAACCGAACAAATTTCCTCTCAGGAAGCCGCTCTATTTCTCTAATAAGGCGAAGACCTTTATTTGTCTACTGATTTGTTAATCCTTAACTCTGGTATAGGGTGAAAAGTTGACTAATGACAACAACAAAAAATTCATCTTTAGGAGGCTGAGGTAGAAGAATCATAAGTTCAAGCCCAATTAAGCAATATAGCGATTTACAGAGAGACGCTGTCTTGTGATATGAAAGGGACTGTAGGAATCGCTCAGTGCAGTCTCCAGATTTGATCTCCGATTCTGGGTTGAAAAAATCCCTTCCTCAGACACTTTCTTCATTCTGTCAGCTATCAACCTTTCAAGGTTTTTGTTAGTCCTCACTCTGTACCTTGGCCTACAAAGTTCTTTTTTGGCTTCTTATTCTTATTTAACTTCTTGTATGCAAGAGGGTCTACAAGCTTCAGAAGGTGAATGAAAACTTGCAGTTTAGGTGTGAAAAGGCGTGCGCGTACCAAAGGGTAATATATGGTAGAATGCTTTGCCTCGTATAAGAGGGAAACCAGAAGAAAATGAGATTTCTAGATATAACAATAATAGTGCAGAGAGAAGTATGAGACCCAATTTCTGGCAGTGAAAAGATAGGGAGAAAGATGGAAAGAGCAGTCCAGGCAGAAGGCAGTGTGCACAAGGGTAGTGGTGG
>RJWT010005501.1:0-30842 GCA_004365215.1 Cuniculus paca | reverse complement strand
CGTTCTATGCATTTCAGCATATGATTACAGTCAAGGCAAAAGCAAATGAAACCTGAATTACCAGTGTCCCTCCTGGTCATATGTCAGGAAATACCTTCCCTACACTATCATCGTCTGTGGAATTTCAAAACTCTAGTGGTTCTCAGTCACAAGGGAATAATTTGTGGCTTCCAGGAAGGCGTCAGCTTTCTTTGAACTACACATGCATTGGTTATTGAATAATTTTTATTCGAAACTCAAGAAGAAGACATAGCAAAAAGTAAAAGAACTCCACCCCCACTTCCTGACACCTTGCCTTCTCTACCCTGATAATTCCACGTTCCAAAGTAAGCACAGCAGGTAGGCACATTCTGTGCAGATGGGCAAATACTCCCACATCTTGGTGTTCTCAACGTGTTTTCCTTCTTGCAATTTTTGTTCCTGAAGGAAGAAAATTTTCCAAGCATTGAGACCTTGGATTAAATGAATCAGAAATAGAAAAATATCCCGGCTAGATTGCAATCTCATCTCAGTGGAAAATGAAAGTTATAGCAGAAAGCTGGGTAGCTGGAGGAACCACCAAGAGAGCACCACATAAAATGGCGGTGCTCATCCTTTCCTTCTCCTCAGGCCACACGTCACCCTTTCACCGTGAGCTCTGGCACTTGGCCTGGAAAAGTGATTTTTGGACACATCTTAGTACCTGTCACCAAAAATGCTCACATCCTCCATGACATACGGACATTTTAAAATCAGCAATAAAGGAGCTGTCTGTAAGCTCCAAGTGGTAAGTGGAAAATTTGGGGGGATTTTCAAAGTCGTCACATTGAAGGAGGAGAGGGTACACAATCATTCCTTTTTAGCTGGAGAAAGAACTGTTTCCTAGAAAAATGATACTAATCTTCCTGTTGGCCATTCCCTATATATCCCAGCTGCCCCACCTGCCTTACTCTTGTTCTGTGAAATATAAGTAAATTCGGTTTTCCCTGAAAGTGAGCCCTCACAGATTGAATTTTATGTTGCTTGTTTGAAATAAATGAATTAAAATAAATGTTTTTGTAAACTCTGAATCCTTGAATTGGACAAAGCTGTTTATAAACAGATATTGACATAGTTGATGACATACTTAACTCAAAAAAACAAGCCTTCCTTCAGTCTAGTCCCCTGAAATAGTATTTGTAAATGGTGAATTTGTGTGTAAAGAAACAATTTCCAGTAAATCAATGTACCTTACTTTTGATTTCAGTTTAATGCCAAAAAAGAAAAAACAAAACAAAAACAAAACAAAGCAAAATAAAAAAAAAACCTGTCCTTGGAGAACAAATGGCACACAAATTATTTATGATCTTCATAGGAAAAGGCTTTACATCATTTGGGGTGATTTACCTAGATTTTCACTGAAAACCTGCATTTCTCTGTAATGTTCCATTAAACTAGTACAGCAGAATAAGTCTACAATACCTGTATGATAATAAAGAGACAGAGTGAGACTGAGCATTTCCATTGTAGGATGTATCCTAACCAACAAATAAAAACATGTTTTTAATAATGACATTACCATGAAATGGCTTGGTGTTTTTAGTTTAGGCCTTCTCAGAGCTATTTTAGCTATTGAGGAGTAGAAAAATAAACAAGGATCACTCATCAAGGCTGAAGACAAACATGACAAGATCATCCTTGTTCAGTGTCAGCCATACTACCAGAAGCAGGAAGCTAAAGGTACTCTGACTTTTCAGTTATATTGAGATCAATTTTTTGATCCCTTTGAGAGAGTATTTATAAAATTGTTGTATGATTGTGCTCCTCTTTTTAAAGAGTATGAGCAAAAACCATTTTCTTGCTAATGGCTTCTTGTACTTTCAGAAGCAAATTCTTCTCTCCATAAAATTTAGGCATTAGACAAAAATGTTGTTTCTTGCCTCTTGGGAATGTCTGGGTGACTTGAGAGGGGAATGGAATTCAGTGAAGAACTGTTTTTTGTTTTTTTGTTTTTTTCTGTACTGGAAATTAAACTATGGACCTTTACACTGAGGTACATGTCCAGCCATGCCCTCTCATCCCTCGTTTAAATTTTTCATCTTGAGACAGGGTCATGCTAAGTTGCTAAATTGCTCAGACTGAGCTTAAATTTGTCGTCCTCCTGCCTCAGGCTCCTAGAGTGCTAGAATCACAGGCATTGGCCACCACAACCTGCTGCAAAGAAAGCATTTTGACCTTGTAACAGTCAACTACATTCTAGGAGCTGCAAAGGATTTTGCTTAGTTCCAAGAAATGGAGAGCAGTAGGGGTCTTGGGGTCAGCTCAGGAAGAGCTTGGATAACTAGGTGCACTGGCGCTTCCTATTTGCTAGCAGAAAAGAGAATAAGGTCAGCAAGGAAATTCAAGGCACTAGTTCTTACTTCCATGTATCCATCTTTCAGAAACACTGGCAGGAAAGTCATTTCCTGGGAGTTTTATATACTAAGAAGCACGCTTCTCTAGCAATGTAAATACGATGGCAATATAAACTAGAATTTTGAAGCTTGTTTAATATTATGTGTTAGCCAAAATCTTATTTCATGGCTATTTATATTACATTTGGCAAATTATTTTATTTGGTCCTCATTTTTGCCTCCACTGAAGTAATGACAATATTTTCTGTCCTTAATAATCTCAAATGGGTTTTTATGAAAATAATCATGATCATGCACATAAATTATTTTTCTTCTTTTATTAAAATAAATATATGATACTTAATAGACTTATTATTTTTATTTTCAATAACATGAATCCTAAAATAGTCATGATTATAGTACTTTCCCTTTTATTGCTATAGTGCTCTATGGCTTAAAAAACTTTTTTTTGCATACTAACTCAATGGATATTTACAAAAATACTAAAACTTAAACCACATATATTAATTTTTTTTCCATTTCATAGACAAGGTACTGAAGGACAAAAACAGCTAAATGATTTATTTTGGATCATACTATCCAGGAATGATGGCTTAAAATTCATGATTTATGATAATTGTCAACATGTCTTTCACTACTTTTAGGTGCCAGTTTTATCAGATTACTAAATTTGTCTATATTTCCTGAACCAAGTTGGTAAAAATTTTTAATATTTTGTTTTCCAAGTATGAAATGCTTACGCAGAAGTAACAGTCTGTTAGGTTGTATGTCTAGGTGTGAAGGATTTGACAGCATGGTAAAATTCAACCTTGCTGCCTTATAAACAAACTGATTTAATAGGGAATTTCTATTTCAAAATTTATAATGGAAAGAAGTATTAATATTCAAATATTTCATCTTTACAGACCTTATTGAATTTTTTCCCAGCCTACCCTTTAACAATTAATTCTTTGGAGACTTTTGATACAATATATTCTTCTATTCTGATCCCCTGACCTCAAGTGTGATCCCAGCATAGACCTCTAATCAATCACTCAGAGCCAGTCTGAATCCTTTCTCTAGGAGTCATGGACAGAGGGTGATTCAGTTTTCTTTACTGGATGGGCCTATAATGTACACATTTCCAGGATTCTGGGTATTGTCACATGAATACCAGAATTCCACAGCAGAAGACACACACACACACACATATACAGAGAGAGAGAGATTAAGATGCCATGTGTATATGTACCAATTTCCCAAGATAAATATAAATACTATGTATTGGAAACATCTACTATTAAGAAAAAAAAAATGCCCTAATCCTTGCTCGAGTGTCTTCCCATGGAGTTGAGGTGTCCTGTCCTTGGGATCTGGGATATAGCTCTGAAGTGCTATTGACATAGGAACTTACATTCAGTATTCTTAAGATTACCTTTCAGTTTTATTGCAACAATTGTTCAGTCAGACCTTCTCAGGCACAACATTTTATACTCTGCTTTTAATTTATGCCATGTGTTACGAACACAGAGAAGTCCTGATGCAATTATGTAGAGGACAGAGTAGAAATTAAAAGGAGGAAATGTGGACTGGTGCTCAGAGTGACCGACTAAATGTCAGGAGCTTGGTTTCTGCTTTTGACGTGGTCATTGACTCTGGCAACTTGCCTGTCTCTGTTGTCACCTCTAGAGTTCAAGAGATGAATTGGTCCTCTTACACCCTGAGCCACCTCTGATATCTGTGGATGCCCTTAAAGTGGACAAATCATAAACTTGTGTAGAATGAAGGCTAATTTTGATTGGCTTGTTCTTCCTTCCTATAAAATAGAGGACCACATCCAAGTCAGGCTTGATAGTGCCACGTTCAGTTACGGGTATCAAACCCAATCCATACCTTTTCACCTTATGATGTCGTTACCAACTCGAGACAGAGGAAAAAAACACAGAAGGAGTTGTGAACTTACAGTTTTATAAGTGTCTTTCAATGTTGCTGATTGCTGTACTTCCTACATTCTTCCCTTCTGCTTCCACAGAACAATCATTTGTCTTCTAAAACTGTAATGTGGCAGTGCTTTTCAGTCCAAACCCCTCTGTGTTTTCCTTTAGTATTTTCTCGTTGGTTCAAAAAATGTTGGATGTTCCTATTTATAGTTGGTATTATTGTCTATGTAGAGAATACTTCCCATTATTAAATACTTAGGTAAAAATTAAGCAAAATATATACAGGATATGCGTGTTGAAAGTTATCAAATATTGATAAAAGAAATTAAAAAAATAAACTAAGGTAGAGACACACTGTGTTCATAGATTGGAGATTTTTACTATAGTAATGATACTGGTTCTTCCTAAATTGATCTATATATAGATCAATATACTGGTGTTTCAAAACACCAGTAAAGGCTTTTATAGACATAGACAATTATGTATGGAAAGACGCAAACCCTAGAATAGCTAAAATAATCCTGACAGATAAAAGTCAAGAAAGAGGACTCATTCTGCTCAATATTAAAGCTTAACAAGAACTATAATAAACAAGAACACATGGCAGTGTGGGAGGTCAGACATACACAGCAATGCTACGGAAGAGAGAACTCAGAAACAGATCTAACCAAACATGTGCTTTTTATTTTTGAGAAGAAATAAAAAAAATCAATTATATGAGAATAGTTTTTTAAACAAATGATACTGGAATAACTGGAATCTATAGGTAAAAAATTGAACCTCAATATAAATCTTGTATCTCATAAAAAAAAAGAACCACAAAAAAACAAAAAACAACTCAATGGACTGCTGATTTAAAAACAAAATGTAGAATTATAAAACTATTAGGAAAAAGGAGAAAATCTTTAGATTCTAAAGCTAGGCAAATATTCCTTAGATTCAGTACCCAAAATATGATCCACAAAAGGAAAATTAATAAGTTGGACTTCACAAAACAACAAAATTCTGTTCTATAAAACCCCTGCTTACAGGATGAAAATACAAGAAAAAATTTGCAAACCATACATCTGAAAAACTGAATAGTATCTAAATAATATAAAGTACTCTCAAAACTTAAAAGTAAAAAGCCAAAAATGCAATTATAGACTAGGCAAACGACAAACATTTCACTAAAGATGGTTTATTTGCAAATGCACCAAAATGTCTAACAAAATAATAGTGACAAAACCAAATAACAAAAATTTAACTGACTCACTCATATATGTTTAGAAGGACTATGCAGCCACTCTCGAAAATACTTAGACAGATTCATACAAAATGAAATATTCAGGGCTGTGTATTTAGCTCAGCTACACAAGCACTTGCCTGGCAAGTGAGAGGTTGTGAATTCGATCCCCAGTACCAAAAAAATAGAAAAAATTCAATTACCATAAGATCCAGTTATTGTGGTATTCATTCCCCCAAAACAGAAATTTATATTCACATCAAAACCTGTCTATGAATGTCTATAGCAGCATTGGTCATACTAATACAAAAGCAGGAGCAACCCAGATGTTTCTCTTCAGGTATATTGTGGTATACCCATATCATGAAATATTATTTAGCAATAACAAGAAATGGTCTATTGATTCACATACCTTGGACAAATTCCAAAGAAATTATGCTGAGGGAAAAAGTCAGTATCTTAAAAGTTTACATAGTATACCAGCTTTTTGTGCTGCTCAATCACTACAAATGGTGGTCTAAATAATACAAATTTATTATCTTATGTTTCTGGAAGTCAGAACCCAAAATCAGTCACTAAGATCTTACAATGTCAGGGTGTTAGCGGGGTTTTTTCTTCCTAGAGTGTTCTAGAGGACAATCTATTCTTCGCCTTTTCAGTTTCCAGAGGATGCCAACATTTCTTGGCTTAAAGTATCTTCCTAGAGTCCCTTCAAGAACTGCTTCCATCATCATGTCTTCTACTTTCATCTTTGACTTTCTTGATCTCTTCTTATCTCTAACACTTCCCAAGTGATTTATTATCAACTAGGTCTAGAAACCACTGTATATTCTGTACTACTTTCTTGCAGTTTTACATGTATTTTTTTTATATAAAATCCCAAGAAGCACATGGACCTATCTCACCCAGATAGTAAAGGAACACACAATCTTTCTGCATATACAATTTGCATGGAATTCTGAGTAAGAATGAGAGAAACAGTGCAAGGGGAGCCATTTTGACAGTCATATAGATAAAGACACAGAGTTCTGCCAGAAATATTAGTTAGGCAATTAAGTAGAGAATTAATAGATTCAGGGACTTTAGTCTACAATGATGTGCCAGCCTTAGGGTATCTAATGTGTGTTAATATATTTATATTTATTATATTAATATAATTCACTTTTTGTATATTATAGCTAGATTTCTTAAGAAGGGAGACACTCATAATCAACTGGGTTGTTAGGTGAGAAAAATCCTAACAGTGTTTGGGCAAGATTCAGTAAAATACGTGTCTCTCGAAGAGTAACCTAAATATGTTGCACATCTCCAGTGGAAGGAAATTTAATGGATGAAAGTGAGTGAACTTTACAGAGTATGAAAAGACCCTTTGCCAGTCATATATGTCTGGGAAGGTAGGTCAGCTCTTCTGTTTCTTGGTCCTCAGAAGTTAAGGAGTGTGTAGCTTTCCATTACCAGAACAAAATGCTTGAAATTTTCCACTTAAAAAGGCATTGTAAGTTTGGCTCACAGTTTTGGAGGTTTCAGTCCATGATCAGTAGATCCCATTGCTTTTGGGGTGTGCGTGTTGCACGGCATGGACACATGGAGGAACAAAACTGCTCACATTATGGGCAGATAGCAAAAGAGAAAAAGAGGAGGCCAGGATCCCACAGTCACATCGCTATTGACCAAAGACCACTAGGCCCCACCTCTTAAAGATTCCTCCCATTAGCCCTATTCTGAGGATTAAGATTTAACATATGGACTTTTGTAAGGCACTCAAGATCCAAACCATAGCAAGGAAAAATCAGTTCTCCCCCAGCAGACATCAAGCATGGAAGCTGGGCATTTTACAGTGACTGTTTTTGGGGAATAGTCCAATAGCTCCTGGTTCTGGTCCCTGATATTGAATCCAAACTTTTGGAACAGAGATGTAACTGATTTTGCTGATTTTGCCCAGTAATTCTCTACCTCCATGATATTTCATGTACCTCCTTTTAATTTCTTATCACCCTTATTTAAGCCAAATTATGGTCAAGAAAGACTATAGATACCAAATTTCTCAGCTCTTGAAATCTAATTCATAATGACTGGCAGCTTTTCAGTGTCTCTTCACATAACTATCTTGATCAAATCTTTCAGATATGTAGGGTGTGAGTGTATGGTACATTGCACATGGGCACACCCTTGTTATAACACACTAGAGTGGAATGGTGAACCATTAATCAACTAGCTAACAAAAGGTAAAGAATTTAGTGTTTTCTGGAAATGCCAACAATTTCCTACAGGTGAGCAATTCATACAATGCTGTACTTAAAATTCCAATTACTATTCTCCTTAGGAGCTTATTAAACATTTTGGGAACTATGCCAGCATTACCTTTCCATGCCTGCCCTTTCAGTACAAAGGGATAAAGGCCAAGCTAATTTCTCTCCAGTTTATTGTTAGCTTTTCTTTTCCTGGGTTAAAGGCTTTCCTTTGTGCTAAGAAGCTCAACCTAATACTATCACCCTTGACTTGCTTTCCTGATGAACATTCATACGCAATCTCTTGGACATGAAAGAATGTTTAATCAAATCAATATCAACTTGGCTGTGATCTGAACCACTGGAGAGCATAGGACTGTGTCCAATCTGCCTGGCCTTTTTACTATAGGGTTAATGTGTTGAATAAACCTGGAGATCCTGTGGCAATGATTAGATTTACCATAAACACTATAATTTATTCCTCCTTGGAGACTTTAAATAGGTCTGGTATTCTGTTGCTCTGGATGTTAATTCTATTACAGCTATAGAAGTAAAGCATTAAATGGGTTCTCAGTGACATCTTAAACACTTAGCTAGTTTTCACCCTCTGGTATGTATTTCTATTAAATGTTGGAGTTCAGTGTTACCACCACTACCAGCAACTATTCTTTTCATGTTATTTCTTGATAGTGTGTGAATTTTTACATTCTGAAGAATTTTTCTGTTGTTTCTTTTGCATTCTTTTCAGAATGCCTAATTTGCTTTGATATAGTCCTATGAGAGGTATCAACAACACCACTATTGAACATATGGGATGTCATGTTTTGCATACAAAAGTTCGCAAGGTGTATAACATTGTGAGTTAGCAATGCATGCTTTTGAAAGCTGATCATGAAATTTCTCTGAGACTTACCACTCTGTATGAGAGCCAAGTAGAGGTCAGAATGCAAGTCATGTGGTACCAGCCCAAAGGGTGGGCACCCTGAACTCCACCAAACTGGGCCTGCTATCCCCAGACTATCTCACACTGCTGCTTATATGTTCACCCAACACTTTCTCATTACTCTCTTAATCTTATGTATTTTATCTTCATCTGTGCCCATTTACCAACATAAATTAAATGCCTTAACCTACGAATGTCTGCTTTTTACCACTAATACCAAATTCAAATTTCTTTTCCTCATCCATTCAGTAAGAATTTATTGAATACTTAGAGCACATCAGTTGACATAATAGGCTTGTAGGGCCCATTGGTGCACAAATAAGTGTGCCCTTCACCCTGTGAGGTTCACAGTCTACCAAGGGAGGCAGATAATAAACATCAAGCAAAACAAATGAGTAAGGAAGAATGAGTAATGAGAGAGAATGATAGGAAGAACCATGTGCAGAAGGTTGTGACATGTCAGCTAAGCCCAGAAGCATGAGAAATCAGGTGTCCTTGGAATGAGAGTGGAGTTAGAGCATGGGTTGTGATTTGCCACATGTTCTAAGCTCATTCTGGCTGTGTGTAAAGAATGCATAGGAGGAGGACAAGAGTTGAAGGATGGAAACCTATAGGTGGCTATGGAAGTAGTCCAGTGGGAAAATGATGCCTAACAATGGTTGTTGTGAAAATGCAGAGAAGTGAAGCAGTTGGGTTGGATAGACAATGTGAGGGATGAGGAGGAGTCAAGGATGGATCATTCCCAGAATTCAGTCTTGAAAATTGGGAATAAAACATTTCCAATGAATTTAGGATCCCACTATCCCTTCCTAGCCAACTATCAACTACCCCACAAGAGATCAAAAGGTCTATGCTTTTTTTCCTGTTTTCTTAAAAGACTTACACATCACTTTATATACAACTTCCTTGGTAGTAGCTCATAAACTCTCCTATGCCATCTCTCCAACTGTTGTTGAAATGAATGATGCTAGAATATATCATCAGATAAACACTAAAATTGTACACTTTGTCATTCTGAGACACTGCTGATACAGCTTTTCAAAGGGGTAATATTTCCTTTCTGTGATAGTTAGGCCATGATAACAAAAAGGAAGCACCAACTAAAACTTCTTTTCACAACTTTAGCATCATCTAATATTCTCCTCCTGATTAAATATGCACTTACCATCTCGGATAATACTAACATAGGGTGCATTTCCAAAGGTTTAGGGCAGATGCTTCCACAACTCTTGCCCACCCTTGTGGATCAAATGGTAAATGACAGAGTTGCACTGTTCAGGAATGCCGAGGCCAAGCTGGGGTTGTGTGTCTAGGTTATACACATGTTCAACATCTTGGCCTGCCTAGGCTACGCTGAGTGAATAGGAATTGTCTTGGCCTGCTAATCAAATACATAATATTTTTAATGTCTGTGAGCAACAAAATTTCCCTTTTTTGTATTTTTTTACTTTTAACAATAAACAAAGAGAGCAAGCAGATCACAGGTCACAGGTTGGACGTGGCAGATTTAGAAAATATACTCAAATTGGCAAGGGATTCGCTGGGTAGATGAAATGTTGCCACAAGTCAGGCTCACTTGCACAGCCAGTGAGAGAGGGAGAACAACATGAGCTTCTCTGTGGGAGCTTGGGACTAGGGGAAA
The DNA here is from genome assembly GCA_004365215.1 of Cuniculus paca. Classification (NCBI taxonomy): domain Eukaryota; kingdom Metazoa; phylum Chordata; class Mammalia; order Rodentia; family Cuniculidae; genus Cuniculus; species Cuniculus paca. The sequence goes on along the minus strand of RJWT010005501.1, from coordinate 20,513 downwards.
AAAAAAGATGGGTGAAAGAGGAAGCAGAAAGTTGTTCCCCAACATCTGTGATATAGATTGCTTGGCTGAAGACCTCAGAGCAGACCTGTGTATGCCTGTACAGTGAAAGGGCTCAGCTAGACAGTGTTTTAAGTGAGGTCCAATTGGAGATCAGTCCTGGGTCTGGGACATTTGAGCAGAAACATTCAGAAGGACCATGGCTAATATGCTGGTGGAGTAGAAATGACACACTCATCTGGAGAGATGGAAGAGAGGCTCAGCTGTTCATCATTGATATTCATGGGGAAAGTCTTTTACTGAGAAGAATTCTGGATTCAGGGTGAAGCTCAGTGTAGAACACATTCCTAGCATGCGTGAAACCCTGGGTTCGATCGCTAGCACTGCCAAAACTAAAAAATAAAAAAGGCAGTCTTCATATAAATGCTTCTAAAGGTACAAACACATTCAAAAAGTTGTGAAATCAACTTAGTAGTTAGACATTCTTCTGTGACTAAAATAGCAAAACAACAAACACAGTTTATTCAGTTTTTCCACTTTGGAAACAAGAAACACTGAATCAATTCAACCCATAATTTATGCCTGTGATCCCAGGATGTTTCTACCCTAGAGGAGTAGTCTGAATGATGGGCGTTGCTGCCAGTCATGTCAGCCATTTGGAAAGGAGTACAGTCTGATCCTGGCCGTGGAGAAAGACCGTGTCTAAATTGCTGCAGCTGAATCAACTGACTAAGAAACTTCGTGAACCCAATTAGCTGTGGCATGGTTCTTTGAGGAAGCCATGCAGTTAGGACATAAGCACTACTTGGCTCTGCCACTTGTCTGGCATTGACTGATGATTAACCAATTACAGTGACTATATTTTGTTGCCATTTTCAGTTCTCCAGCAGACAAACATAGGCTCCTTTATTTTGCAAGTCCCAAAGTGAAGACAAAAATTCCCAATCAAAGAGTATCACTAGAAGATGTGGAATTGTAACAGAAAATGCCCCCTTCCCCCCAGCCAGTATATTTCAGTTTCTTATTTGCCCAGTTAATAGTTTCTGTTCCAGTTTTGGTTGCTTCTGTCTCTTAGAAATGGCTGGTCACTGTGATGCACATTGTATAAACCAATCCCTGACTGACCAGCCATTCTGCCTCTGTACTTCCTGCTTGCTTATCTCATATAAACCCTAGACCACCAGAGATCAGGCAGGGCCTGATATTCTGGGAATGATCCTGATCAGTGCCTGTTGAAGGAAATAAATCTGCTCCAAATCCTAGGTGTTGTTTCAGTGTTTCTGCTTGCTGTTGCAGAATAGAGGAGCAAAGAAACATCACCCAGTGGGAAAAAAATTCTGAAACTAGACATTGTTCTTTTTCAATGATAGGAGTTTATTGTGCTTCCTCTTTCAAAGAAACACACTGCTGTTTTCTTTTTTTTTTTTTTTTTTTTTTTCAGTTCTGTGCTTAGCCTTCAAGTCCTCACCTTACCTATCCTTAGCAACATTTATACTGGCTATTTTACTTCATTTATCTAAACAAAAACAAAGCAGTAAGAAAACCTTCCAGCATTAATTTTATAACACTAAAGCCAATTACAATAGTAAAATTACTTTTTGCTGATTTATTTGCAAGAAATCTTTTCTCCAAATTTTTTAAAACCAAAAAAATTCATCACTATAATTCAGCTTCTTATTCTCTTAGAAGACATTTTTAAATTCATAAGGATTTTTCCAGGAAAAGTGAGCAGATGTTGATTACCTACATATTTTAAAGGCTGAAAGGAAATGCTTTTGCCTTCCTCATGGCCTGCGCATACGTGACAATGTCAATGCTGCTCAGATTGAGCTTCTGTGTGGCTTTCCTGTCCTGGCGAGTCTCCTATTTTGTTGACCCTTTTACTTCTTACAGTAGCCTGGCCACAGAGGTAGTATTTTGTCTATTGGTGGCTGCGCACAACTAATAACATATAGCCTGGGTCAGTATGGCTGCTTTGGGAACTGTATGCTGTTATAAAATAAGAAAATAATGCTCCTTTTAAATGTTTGTAGGTGTTGTCCCAAGATCTTAGAAGTATTTAATATGAATATAGAACCTCAGATCAATCTGGTGTTTGTTCCTTGATATATTTTATGTTTCATCTGTCTGGATCCTTCTAATATTATTTCCTTGAATTATAATTTTGATGACATCACAAGAGCAAGTTAAACTCATTATTTATGGCAACTGCCATATAGTGGAAATATTTTTGCACATGCACATATCCTATGAAGAAATCATAGAGCAATACCTGTACTTTTTAAAGGACATATTGGTTTTGGTTTTTGTTTTTATTTTGTTTTTTGTTTTGGGGTTGTTTTTTTTGTTTTGTTTTTGATAGTGGAAATCGTATTCAGGACCCTGCACTTGCCAGGCAGGCATTGTGCCACTGTGCTAATCCCCTACCCAAGGACACATTTTTATGCAAAATAATCTATAACCTTCTAAGTTGCAGTATCATATTTGACAACATAAAAGAGAATTGGTTGTGTTTGCTATGAAATTTTTATCAACTTATTTTTTTACAAATCAGAGATTTGATTTAGCGTATTAACAAAAAAAAGACTTTAAAATGCAGGGATTTATTAACTATACTGCACTTGTGTTTCTCTTAGAAAAGACATTTATTAAATTTCTGGGACTTTGAAAAAGGAAAAGGAAAAGAATTCTTCTGATTCCTATGTTGGGGTCTCCCACATTTCAGTCATCATGATGGGTCAGGCAAAGGTCGGAAGTACCGACCGGAAGGAACATGGCTCACCGCCAGGTGCTCATTCAGCATCATACGCACACACTCTTGGTAGAAATTATTTCCCGTGGAGGGAAATGCATTTTTGAATTTTTTTCACTTACTTGTGAGGGATTAAAGAAATATAGTAGGAGGAGAGGGTTGGGTTCAAATCTCATGTGGGTCATGTTTTTAGTTTTGAGAAAAAAAATGAGGCTACCCATCTTCCTCAAATCTCTATTCTGTTACTTGATTGAAAAAAGACCAATAACAACTGTATCACAGAGTTGAATAGTGAATGAATATGTGTACTTAATTTTTAGAGAATTGCTTGATCTTAGTAGTTCATGCTTAGTTTTCCTTCGGATGGGATGCAAGAAACGTACATTGAGTCAATATACTGATGATTAGAGGGAGAAGAATAAATCACTAGGATTTTTGAAAAGGGACTTCGTCTGGGAGATATTCTTTTCTGTTTTTCATCCATCACCCTCACCCAAGTTCCTGACACTTTGAAGGCATTTGCAGGGTTGTTAGCATGGGAGAGGGCAGAATGAAAAAGAAATTCAGTGGCTTCTGGCCATTCACCACCAGCTTTTGAGTTGGTTAATTAGCTACGAGGCTTACTAAGGGACCATTGTTCTCTTGGTAAGGCCTCAATCCACTAAAATGGGAAAAATGTATATTTTTCAAAATTCTTTGCTTTAGGTATGAAGAAAAATTTCCAACATTTCAAACTTGTCCCCATCTAGCCTACCGGGGCCAAAGCTGTGACTCTGTGCTGGGGAAAACTCCAAGAAGACTGAGAAAAGATGGGTCTCCACTCCCCACCCACTATTTTGCAGCACCAGGTTCTTGCCATAACCATTTTTTAAAAGCTAAACGATACACATCTATCGTTAATATTTCATTAGTTCTCTCCTTCAGAATTACCTATTTTTCCCTCTCAGTCTTCTTCGCCTGATGCTTTGAGAGAAAGTGATAAAAGAGAAGCCTCCCCCAAGAAGACTAACATTCTACTCATTACAAAACTTCTAATTTTCCATAGTTAAATGCTCTTCAGGATACAGGTAAAGCCATGAGTAGTTTTCCTGGTGTTGCCAAGACCAAAGCCTCCAGCAGACAAGAGGGGCTGAACATGAGCCACGAGAGAGTGTGGGCCAAGGGACTCCATGTTTAGACAGATGGCTTCAAGCAGCACTAGCCAGAGAAAGCAAGAGTCTGCCTGGAGCGCCAGGCCTCAGGGCAGAGAGCAGAGACATTTGCACCAATCATGTGAGGTCATGGGTTGAGCCGAGGCTGAAGACAGAAATCTCAGTCATCACCAACCGCAAAGAGTTACTAGGAAAGGAAAGTAGTTTTTGTCATAAACTGGATAAATGGCTTGTTTTTCTTAAGAGTATTTGTGAAAATGAAGCCATGTGAAGAAGAATGTCAATATTAGAAGCAATAGTGACAGATTGGAGTGGGAGGGAGTGGTGACAGGGTGGTTCTCCTACTTTCTTGTTATCTCCTAATCATCATGTGCTCTCAGTCTCCACCTGGTTTATTGACTGGGTGATACTTCATGCATCAAAGTGTCTGAAGATTACTGCTGCCTGCCTCAGGATCAGAAAAAAAAATGGTAAAGTAGTCAGCCTTCACCTTATTCATCACAACTTATTCATAGGGCATAGTTATCTAGGATTGTAATAGAGCTGGTGTTATATTTTCATGTCCATACTGCAGTGGTGCATGATGTACCCTTATGGATTAGACACTTTTGTTAGTTGGGTTTTTATAGTGTAATGTCAAAGACAAACATTGTACGATTTATTACAGAAAAGGAAGAAACACTTGAACCTGTCTTGGATATCTGTATCTATTTTTAAAATGTGGGAGACAGACCATTAAACTTAAGTAGAGTATGTCTGTATGTTAAACAGCTGCCTCATAACAAGTAGAGTTTTTGATTGTAAGACCTGGAAAAGTAGTGTTGACATTAAGGGGCTAGAAGAGTTTTTAACTGTTCATATAATTTTCTCACCACCTCTTATAATGGAGCAGGGCATCAGGTAGAAAACTTCAGGATTGTTTTGCACATTTTGCTTCTTTGAGCAGATCTGACAGTCTCCTCAGATAACCTGATACAGAGCAGGTCCAGTTTTGTAGGGCCTGATGCTTATGCAAATTTTGCAATCCCTTATAAAGAAAAATAAATTCTAAGAAACTTTTAGCTTAAAAAATCTTATATAAACCAGGCATGGTAGTGTACAACTGTAATCCCAGTACTCAGAAGGCTGAGGCAGGAGGAGTTTGAGGACACCCTGGGCTATGTAGTGAGTTTAAGGCCAGCCTGGACTATACAGTGAGACCCTGTTCCAAAAACAAAAAAAACAAAACGCATAAATATAGATACATGAGCACAACTTCAAAGCATCTAAGTATTGGAAGAAACTTACATGAACGAGGGCCCCTGAAATATCAACTATATCAACTTTGCATTTTTAGTAGTTAGTCCTTTCATCTAAGCTCTTAATCCTGCTAGAATAAAGGAAATAGCTATTGTCAATGTATGCTTATCTAAGATAAGAAAGAATAATAAATTCTAGTTTTATTTATCATATTCTTCTAATCCTAAAACTTCATGGGTGGGCAAATTTTTAAAATTTGTGTTAAAGACTATGCAGTTACCTATAGAAGAGTCCCTTATACAAACACGTGCACTGTACAGAGAAACAGTGGAAATTGTTTGTCACTGTTTTCTACAGTAAAATACTATGGCTTCTGAAATAGCGAAATATACTGGTTTTCCCTCTTTTGTTTCCCTGGGTCCTTCCCTCCTCTCTTTTCCTCTTTTTGTCCTTTTCTCCTCCATTTTCTTTCCTCTCTCTTTCTCCTTAATTTTCTTTCTTCAGTCTTCTCCTCCAATTCCTCTCCCCTCCTGATTCACCTATTCTTTCTGTTTCTCCTCCTTTTTTGAAATATTTCTCTTCCTGACTGGAAAAAAAGTTCATTGTTCCTGAATATCCTATTCATTGTTACATTTATAACTTTTAAAGGGTATTGAACAAATTCAGGTTAATTATGATCCCACAAAAGGACCTGAAGGCCTACGGATTACTCAAGAATGGAGTTAGCGGAAGTAAGGTAGCAATCTTGCTCCCAAAGTATAGCTATCAAATGCAGACGCATTTGACGTTGTCCTAAACTCCAAACAAAGGGAAAAAAAATCATCAAAATATACAGAAAAGTAAAAAAAAAAAAAAATCCTGTTTTTAATTTTCTTCTTCCAGTAAGTATTTTTCAGTTTTTCTTAAACTGGCTCTGCAGATATATTTAGGTGCTTTGTGATTTTTTTTCTTTAAAAGTTGTTTTCTCAATACTCAAATTTAGAAACATTGTTTTGCTAAAAATTTAAGACATGAAATACTCCAAGTCTCAGAAAGCGAAATACGCACACTATGGAAGCACTGTCAGTCAAATTTAGCAGATCTGTGACACTATTTCTGATCTCTAACTTTTTAAAAGTAATAAAATATTTTATGTAAATAGCTAAAGCCCTTTGTAGGCTCCCTTTCTCTGTCTTCCTACCAAGGAATTTAACCTCATGTTGAATTCACTTTGTGGTCACATAAATGTTTTCTGTGGTTGCATTTCATTAAATTGTCCAAAACCTTCAGTCTTGCAATGTAAAAATGAATTAAATACCTACTGTTTATTCACCTATTTTGGATACAAATGTGGAAGGTCTCCCAGTCACAGAGAAGGAGCGCAGGAAAGAGATTAGTGATTATGAGATTAACTAATTAATCACAAAGAAGATTTACCAGCTAGTCACGCAGTGCCAATTCACATTTTTTCAGTAGTAAGGAACACATGATTGGCTCAGCACCTCTGATTCACCTAATCTTAATATAGTCTCGATATTATTGTTATGATTATAAACTAATTGGGAACAGATATTGAGAGTTTTGGATCCCTAGATTTGGCTAATAACCTTGGGGAAGTCAGCAGCCCTGCCTGTAATATTAGCACTGGTGAAACATGGTGAAGTAAAACACTTGCTTCACACAAAAGCATTGTAAGTATGAAAGGTTTCATTTACTTAGAATCTTTAAACAAAAACTTATTATACTCAGGTAAATGAGACAAATGTTGAATACCAGAGAAGGAAAACTCATTCTGTCAATTAAGGAACTTGTTTATTGAAAATTGAGAAGAGTATATATTAGTTCTAATAAAGCTACACATCTTAATTGCAGTTAACATATATTATGTATGATATTGAGAGAAATCGAAAAGCCCACAGATACATATCAATGTAGGTTTTTGAACACAAGTGATGTTTTAGTTTTAGAAAATGTTCCAATAAGTAGAAGATTTCACAGAGGAGTGAAATAATAAGTTACAAATTTTGGGAGGTGTTTAATGAGATGATACATGTAAAACGTCTGAACCAGATACAACATCAACTTAAGCATTCAGTAGTTATTAACTATTATTATTATTGTTATTATTATTAGAAGTAGTGAGGCAAAGCATTGATGAGAAAAATACAATCCAGATTCGATGGCTTAAGTCTTAATTTAGAACCCTTCTTTACTTCTAGTTAGAATATTAGATCTAACACATTTAATCTGACTGCTCTGTTAGAAGGGTATGATTATATACGTCAAAGAGGAGAATTATTCAGTTTAATTACAGTTTGGATGAAGAAGATTGATTGTCTTTTGGCAATTGGAATTTCTCTCTAAATCTCTACACTTTAGAAAATGAGCTGTTAACCTCATTATTAGAGCACCCACAATTTCAACATCATCTGATAATGAAATCCTAGTTTCATTACTTTAGAAGGTACCTGTGAAGATAAAGTTGGTGTGACAGTGAAGATAATGCTTGCAACAGAGTCCCAGGAAGAAAACAATAGGATGCTCAAATTGGATAATTTCAGGAGAGATAATGGCAGTTCTGATAGTCTGGACTTCAGTGTATTTTTTAAAATCACACCTCATGTTCCATTATTGTGTTTATCATTTATTATAGATGTTAAACCCTCAAAATTTATATTTTGCAGTATAAATTTCTAAGACTTTGAAATAAGCAAAACATTATTCCTTCAGACATTGAAATTTTACTGTATAGTTGAGTATAAATTTTATTACTTTAGTAATAGTGAGATACAATATGCTCAAAAAATATTGTCATTAATAGGTTGAGGTGAAATTTGACATCAAAGCAGACAAAGCAGAATAAAAATGCTGTAATTCAGAGAGCAGACGATGTGGAAATGAAGGTCAGGAGGCAAAAGATTCAGCAAGGACCTGGTTGGTCAAAATCACCGGGAAGGATCAGAAGCCAAATGGATATTTCACAATAAGCAGGGTCAAGGGGAAGCTGGACAACAAAAAGATTGTGCACATGAAAAGCAGGGGTTAGAAGAAGTTTTGTCCACGGTGACAGTGAATACGCAAAAGTCAAAGATTTCTGGAAGCCAGGATAAGGTCAGAAGACATGGCATGGCAACGTGAAGGACAGGCAGTTACTGAAATCATAACAAAATTCTGTGTCATGCAGACTGTAGTAGGTTACAGGATTTCTGGCTGCTCTATGGTACTGGAATTCTATGTTATTTGAATGTCCTAATATGTTATGGATTGGTGCTTTTAAAAATGTTTTGTTAGATGTTCATAATACTTTCAGTTATGTATCTGAACTAGAATTTATTTCACTTCTTAATATAAAAATGCCTTGCTTATATGGTATGTAAAAATCAGAATGAATGGGAAAAGTTGGTCAGTTATTGGGGCAGAGAAAAGAGTGTGACCTAATGCAACATCAGTGGGCATTTCCAGTCCAGTTCTGGAGAGCAGACCAGGGTTCCCAGGGCGGCCACAGGAACATTCATCAGAAGAAACTTAGTGACAAAAGTCTTGAGGTCATTGGCTTGCTCCCCTTACTTAACTTTCACCTCATCAAGCCTCTTTTGGACTTTCTTTGTACATTTGTCTATAGAAAGGCAAATGAAAACCCAAGAGGATCTGACTCACTTGTTTTCTGTGTGTTTCACTGAAAATGAATACACTTTCATTTTTGGTATTATATATCGGTAACTGAGGGCTCAGTTAATGTGAATTTTCCCAGCGAGAAGGAGCTGCCCTTGATGCTTGGATTAATTTGATTTCTAAGCCTGCAGAGCTCCAGAGTCCAGCCCCAATAGTGATGGGCTTACTGAATTCACTAAGTCTTTGCCAAGTTAGCTGCTCTGCTCAGAGATAAGAGAAAGTCTGATAAGACAGACTTGCAAACCTCACCCATTGAGTACATTATTGGTACATATTTGTATAGTAAAACCTATCTACTTACCCAAACTTTGATCATAAATTATAGAAACTTAGCTGTTTTGGATATTGCCCCACATAAAACCTTCATCCAAGTCAACAAGCTGATAGAACAAGGACCAAATCTAAAAAGGATAAAGTTTTGTCTTTTATTCTCTTCTTGAGGAGAGCTACTCACCAGTTTAGGAAATTATACATGTCTTAATTCAGTTACAAACCCTGAATCTAGGGTAAAAGTAGTTAAGTTGAATTCTGAAAGACACTAGGATAAGTGGAAAATAATTATAAGATTGGAAATATACAGTATTGTCCACCAGCAGAGAAAGTAAACCTCAAAACTGAATAAAATTTTGCTCATCAAATCAACAGTTTGCACTATAGATTACAGGTGAAAGCCTCATAAACTGAATGGCTCAGAAATTCTGAGGAAATAGAGGTGAAGCATTCAAACATGCTTCTCTTCTAATTATTTATAATTTATTTCCTGAAGAGATTGCATGGTTAATTTATAATATATGACATGGCTCTAATGAAAGATAGATTCAATTATATATGAGTGAGAATTGCAGAACCACCTGAATGAAAGAATATCAACAGAAATTATCTTTGAGTGAAATTCTGTAAGACACACAAACTCAAGTACTGCTGTGTGTATTTTCCTACCTCCATTAATTTTAACGGGACTTTGTTACAGCAATGCAGGGAGGAGCGTGGTTGCTAGTAGACAGTGCATGTTGCTCTCTGACTGACATCGGAGGTGACTGGAGCAGTGTAGCTGCCTGATGGACTCTAGTGCTTAAAGAGGATTGCAGAGACATGGTTACTGTGGTTTTCTCTTTCATGGCAGACTCCACCATGCAGATACTAACCACAATACTTAAGGGTAAGACACTTGATATGTATGCAGTCACCTCTTACTTGAGGTCCCAGTCACTTTGGGGTTCAGGGTCTATCACGGAGTGCCCTGTCCTGTAACTCTGTCATGGGGACTTGGGGATACAACACCACCTGCTTTGGCATCTTCTTTTATCTTTATTGTTAAAGCCAAGTCCCCAGGAAATCTTCCTTATTGAAAGCTCCTCCTTGTGTTTGTTTTCTGCTAAAGTGCCCAGCATTTCCAAACACAGATTTGGAAATGGTTTGATAGAAGGGACTATTTAGATCTCTAGTCCTTGAAATACAAAATAACTGCAAACTATCCCAAAGGCAGCTGACCTCAACACTCCAACATTAGAAGTCTTGCTTGCTGTGTCTTCTATAAAGAAAGAAAAAGGAGAAATTACTGGTTTCTTCTCTTTAAAATTGTATCTGCAACAGCAATACAATCAAGACCCCAAGACACTGTTTGTATGTAAATAACACAAGAATAAAATGACAAGACCCAAACAGGAAAGAAAGCAGAGAATAAAATGATCCTATTAGAAATCTAAATAACTAAACATTGTTTTTACTGTAGTACAAACATTATTTAAGCATCTCAGCAGCCGAAATGAAGAAACACAATGCATTACCTTGTTCTGACCTATAAATAGTGAGAGAACACCTGGCTGCATTGCTAACTGATGATTTTTCAGTATCAGCTTTTATGGAACAGAGAACTCCACAGAATGGAGCAAAGCACCACCAATGATTCTCAAGTTTAGTTAGCAGACATCTCTCACTGAGGACTAACTTGCTTCTTGGATAATGGCTTTCAATTAGGCTTTGTTCTTTACAGATTACCTGTAGTTGTTTTTAAGAAATTATTCAATTTCTAAATGAATTTAAAAAAAATTTTTTGGCCTGACTTGTTGCTTTAAATATTTCTTTTCCTTTCTTATTGTAAAATTCCAGGGTTTAAACTCAGTAGGCCTGACAATAACTCTGCTGTCAAATGGGAGCAGCAGCAGCAGCAGCGGCGGTGGCACAGAGATGCCGTGTTAAGAAGAACACTTGGAGGAAGTTTGCTCACACAGGAAGAGTGAATGTGGGAATGACCATGATGGCAGCCATGTTACCACCTCATGGTCTCCTGCTGCTTTCTGCTGCCAAACCAACAACAGGAGACCGTTTTTGGTGAAAAGGAAAAAGGCTTGATTTAAAACTAGCCCAGATAGAGGGGCCTCGTATTCCACAAATTACCATCTTTCTGTGTCCAGGGGTGCAAGAGTGTTCTACAGCAAGGAACTGAGGGAAGATGAAATGCAGTGAGACCATAGACAGCTCCAGGCTTGCGTCATCACTTCTGAACCCTGAGCTCCCGTTGCCAGTACCTTGCGTTTTGTGTCCATTTGTCTGCACTGGGGAAAGGAGTTGTTGGTGGTTTATTCCCTAGGCCTAAGGTTGCTTTTAAAACAGAGCCCCTTCCCTAAACTCATTAAACTATGACTCCATAAAGGAATGAATCCATTCATAAGGTCGGAACTCGCGTGATCCCATCATCTCTCAAAGGTTCCCCCTCTAAACATTTCTCCATTGGAGATCAAGCTTTTATCACGTTGGCTTTTGAGTGACATTTAAGATCCTAACCATAACACTCCCAGCTATCTAAGGAAGCCTCCTGGGCTCCACTTTCTAAAGGTCTGCCTCCTTCACACTGAGGACCACTAACTACCCTACAAACCCCTGTGAGACAAAACACTTCCAAACCATAGCGTTATATACACAGTTCAAGAGCTAGCTCTATATTCAGTAGAAAACTTAAAGCCAACAACACTAGACCAGAGGGTCCAGTCAGTCCCATTGCTTATGTTACTAGCAGTACTAGCAGTAAGTACTGCAGAAAAAGAAAAAAAGCAAGGCAAATATAGAAAAGTAGGAATTCTTTTCGTAAGAGATGATACAGGTATAGCATCTAATATCAAAGTTATAAAGTTATGGTAGAAACATTAGGCTAGATATACATAGGCCACCATAGAAAATCACAATTTTTCAAATCAGTTGATGTGAGCGGTCCATTCTAATTTATTTTGTTATTGTCATACTTTTATTAATTGACTATTCATAACAAAACACAGGCACTGCTTTGAGGGGTGAGACAGCTCCCAGGGGACCTGCCTTCTAGGATACCACAGTCCATCAGAAGAGACCACTGGGAACATGTGGTTGTCACTGAAGTTGGCACATGCCACGACGGGTAAGGTACAGGGTGGACACTGCCATTATCACATAAGGGAGGTTTCATAGATGATTTTTGTGTCAGACTAGAAAAATAATTTTTTGGTTTAAAGATCTATCTCATTGTAAAATATACACACAAACAAACAAACCACCACCAACAAAACTTCTTTGCAGCTCTGCCTGTTCTGGGTAGCTTTGCATGGAACTGTTATTGCAAATTGCAGTTCTACTCACCTGACTGGGCTTCAGCTGACATTTGGATCCTTTAAAAGGACAAAGATTTGTCATCAGTGAGAATAGGTGAAGTGTTTTTAAATTCCGAAAGTGCTCCCTTAAGAGAGGTGACAATACTCCAAGCAAGGCAGCACCATTACAATAAATGTCAAACACCCCACAGGGACTCCTACGAAGCGGGCAATACTGTCTGAGAGGAATCAGTACACAAGTTAAAAGTACAATCTTCTTGCGCGAATATCATTCCTTTTAAGGTAGAGCGTGCCCTAATTTTGCATAGCTCTTAGTTAACCAGACTTTAGTCCTTTCTTGTACGAGTGCCTTCTTTTAAATACCAAACAATGATGATTTTCTTACATGATCCTGTTGGGCATGAGAGTAGGGTCAGATAGACCGGATTTGGGTCTCAGCCCAGTCTCCAACTGTGACCTGAAGGCAGTTGTTTACTCTCTCTAAGCATCTATTCTCTTCTAAAACATTTTATTATGAATATTTTCAAGCAAAAAGCAAATTTGAAAGATTTACAATGGTTAGTCTTAATCCCATCACCTGGACTTTATTATATTTAACATATTATATATAACATTTTATTATATTTTCCTTATCACATCTATTCATGAATCCATTGCTCTATCCATTCATTAATCCATATTAATTATGGGTGAATTTTAAAGCAAATTCATAGTTGTTAGAATACTTCCCCCAAATATATTTCAGCATACATATATATTTAATATATATACTTAACTAAAGTTGAATTCTTTTCTTTTCTTTTCTTTTCTCTTTCTTTTTTGCTTTGTGATTCTGGAGACTGAATTCAGGGGTTCTTGCATACTAAGCCTGTGCTCTAACACTGAACTATATCCTCAACCCACATTCTGTCTTTTGATGTAGCATGCACTTATGTTGAAAAGCATTCATCTTAGGTGTACTTTTACTGCTTTTGTTAAATGTGCATACTAAAAGAGATACCAAAAGAAATAACCCAATAGAGATAATTCTATGATTCTATGATAACCCAATAGAAATAATTCTATGATTGACCATTTTTGAAAAAGTTAAGAAATGGAGTTGAGAGTTCTTGTTTCAGAACTGTTGTGAGGATACCAAAGTAATGTGAAAAGTGCTTTGTAGCTTGTAAGTGAGGTCAAGGGTAAGGCACTATTTTTACAGTTGTAGTTAAGATGATCGTTATCTCTTTGATGAGTATTGATACAAAATGAGAAGCACATTCTGAAAGGGTGACAGTTTTAGTTAGACCTATAACCTTAATGACTATGGAAACTATTACCTCCCCAGTGTTAATTGTTAAGCAATTTGCACACAAGTGCTCTCAGGTAATAATGACAGAATTGCTAGTGTGATGTCCATAGCAGTAGTCTGAGAAACTCTGTTTTTCTTACTGTTTGAAATATGTCTGGCAAAGAGGTGGTAGCGACATTCTCTCCTTTTGATTCAGTTACCATTGGTGCAGTCCATTTCCCAAGCTATCTGATTCTGGCTTTTTGTCCATCCCTTAGTCACACAGTTGGCTAATGTTTACTAACCAGGAGACTATGGGTCCAAGATGGCAATTGGCTTTCTGTTTTCCCTTAACAAAGTGACATATGGCTATGTGAACGTTTGCCCAGTACCAGAGTACCTGAACACTTGACCAGTGCCTGTTCCGAGTGCCAGAGAATCTTCATTGTTAGTGTTGTCAAGAGTGTAGTTACAATGTGTTTTGGTTAATAAATTGATATTGTGTACAATATTGGATCGCATTGGTGAGGAATTTGGCCTTTCTGAAAATATTGGGCAAGTATGCTAAGTTAGTGGCTAGATTCAGGTTGTAGGAGAAAGTTTTGTCTAGCAGGTACAGGTAGGGTATAATTGCTGCCTCCAGAGATTAATGATTCCACAAGGAATAGAGTATGACTATAACTACACGTACCTGGAAACAGGAACCTCTCCGTGACTCATGAAGTATTAAAGGTCTGGAATCTACTTTCAAGCTAACGATTTAGCTGGTCATAGTTTCAAGGATGCTGGCAGAAGACATAAAAATCCTGGGTCAAAGAATTTTATCAGAGCAGAACAACCATTATAAATTTCAAGTTTCCATTGGTTTGTCTTTCCCCCATGAGAGGAAGCAATACAGAAAAAAAAGAAGGAAGTTTATTCTTTAATGGTATAATTGAGCCCCTAATTTGAAAAGTTTGAGGCGCCTATCTGTGGATTTTTCTTAAATGAGATAACAGACATCTTATTGTGCAAGCATTTGAAATTGAGCATCATAAAATTCAAGCCAACATTCCCCGGACATAAGCCAGGTAAATCAAGTAGATAAATGAGTAGATCATCCTTACAATAGTCAAGGTATGTGGTGTGATGGCCATGGCAATGGAAAGAAGAAAAAAGAAATATTTGGACTACATTTTGGAAGAGAAGTTAATATTTACAGTACAATTGGATTTCAAGTTGGTAAGGAAGTAATCAAGCATGACTTAAATATTGGATTAAGCAATTAGGTGAATAAGGATGTCCTTTACAGAGACAGGAAACAGCAGACAGAAACAAATTTCTGGGGATGAGAAATTAAAAGAGCCAATATAAATATTACAATCCAGTTGGAGATAATATATAGGCATTATAGGCATGGAACTAGGCAAAGGAGTCTGAGATAAAGCTGTTTATACAAAAGGTATGTAAAAGTGTTTATATCATTTATTGATTTTTAGTAGTATTTATTTTTTGTGGGTACCAGAAACTGAACTCAGGATTTCATGCTTGCCAGGAAGTCCCTGTGCCACTGAGCTATATCTCTAGTCCCTTTGGTAGTATATAAAGACATTTCTTTGACTGGAATGGGATAAGGCATCAAGGAACTCTAACTTTTAAAATTTGGATAGAAAAGATGAGCTATTAAAATGACAAAGAGGAAGACAGAGAGGGAGAGTGAAAGGAAGAGAGAGAGACAGGAGCTACGTGGCAGGAGAACCAAGTGGGTATAATATCATGAAGCTAGGAGAGGAGATAGTGATGCACCAAGTTTCTTTCTGACTAAACGAAAACAAAAATCTTCTACTTATTTGGGTAATGTGAAAAATCACTAGTGATTTTACTTGAGTTGTTCCAGCTAAATAGCCCAGAGAATGACTTGATCTAAATGACTTGAAGAGAAAATAGCTAACAAAAGTTACTTAAGAGTGAGGTGATTACACCTGTGCACTCTACATATAGTGGAGTATTTCTATCGGTAGAGAGGAACAGTTGTAAACTTTCCATTTTCCTTCCATGATAACGTGGTGGGGGGATTCTTCCCTTGAAGGTACATCAACTTTATTCTCTTTCCAGGTAAAATGGCAATGATTTAGTTGGACATTTAAAAAGGAACCTTAACTACAAAGTTTGCTTAGAAGGCTGTATTGTTCTCTGGAATCCTCTTATCCTCTGCTTAATTCATTCCTCTTCTTCTTGAATGTTTGTATCTTTTTTATTTGCAATATTCCCTTTCCCTAAGACTACAAATGTGATCAATCTTTCTCATTTATTTCACTGACTCTTCTGTCTTACAAATGTTTACCCTCTTTTCTCATCTTTCACAGTCAGCGCTTTAAAAAAAAAAGCCTACATAAACAGCTTATACTTTCTACATTATAGCCCTTCATCAACTCACTGTAGTAGATTTAATTCTCATCATTCCATGGAAACCTTCTTCCTAAATGTTGACAACATAGAAATCAAGTGCAATGACATTTATCAATTCTCCTTTCATCTTTCTAGAGTACTTGTTAACCTTGCCCATTCCTTCAATTCAAGAACCTAGCTTTTCTAAATAAGTCTCTACCTTTCGGTGTTTTCTCTCCTTTCTGACTGCTCTACACATCTACATTTTCAGGTACTCTTCATAACTCCTTTTTTAGCACTCTGTGTTTTCTGTCATCACATGTATCATAGAGTAACATATTGTGTTTCTCTATGTAATGCTGAGTTTTCACATTATTTCCTGCCTCAACTCTTCTAACAGTGCTTTGCCTGCTGATTCATCCTTGTCTACCTGTTCCAATACTGACCAAATCTCTTTGGATTTTCATTTTAAGAACAGATGAGGCCTAAATTTAATTTTAGTATGCACTGAACCATGGCCAATGTGCCTAGGTTATACATACTACTACAGTCATACCAGTCCCCATAGCATCTGTCCTGTCTTCTGACTAGGATCTTTGGGAATAACTCTCGAGGGCCCACTCTAGGACTTCCTAGTTCTGATGACTTCACTCCTTCCTTTTATCCCTCCCCAGTGGTAGTATTTGTTTCTCATTGTTTTATCTCTCCATGCCCCCAACCTCTGGGTTACTTACTGGTCCTTTCTATTCTTTCAGCATTTCCACACCAAGGAAGCTGATTCCCTCAATTAAAATCCCTGTTTGATGTTCCCATTAAGAATCTGACTCTACTCTGAATAATAATTCTGGGTTCATATTCCAGGGTATTACTGGGATGGAAGGTCATTCCTAAATGTCAACTTGCCAGGTTAGTTCTTTAATGAACTATTGAACCCTAGCTAGTGTGTTCTCTGGAGAAGATGGGTCATTTTTCTATAGCCAAGTAACTGTCCAGGATCTTGTTTCAGCCTATATGTTTCTGTTCTAGAGAACTGGAACTGCTGGTTATGTACCTGACTTTGAGGATAACTACTTTCCAGAATATGCTATTACTGTGTTTCCATTTATCTGATTTAGTTGATTGGGTACATTATCAGTCCACACTGCATCAAGCTCACTATTTTCCTTTAGCACTATAAATTGTCTATGGGCCAATTTTATTAAACTTTAGTTGTTATCACTATTTAATTCCTCTCTCAATTACAGATTTTTGGGGTGGGGTACAGGGAATCAACTCATGACCTTGCACTTGCCAGGCAGGTGCTTTTGCCACTGGGCTATATCCCCAGCCCCAGACATTTTGTTTTATCTGATGTCCCACCATTAATATACACAAGTGTGTGCAACCCAGGTACACTGGACACAATTCAGGGAGATCAAAACTGATCTTCTTTTCACCTGCTCTTTAAAATGAGGGATTAAGAATTCAGTTAGGATTGAATATGCACCAGTCAAAACACCCTTAGAACTTTACCTTTGACCTCAACTGCTCTTAAAAATGAGGACACCAACAGTTCTCTTAGGATTGAACAACCAGCAGTCAAAAGAACTTCAGTTTGAAAGAATGAGATTAGAGTACATCTTGAAAAGTTAGTTCAGGATTCCTTATAGGTAAGTCCATATAGTCCACTAAATGAAAGGAGTCTCATTTCCTATTGTCTTGGTTACTTTTCTTTCATTGCTGGGACAAAATACCCAACACCCCAATTAAGGAAGGAAAGGTTTATTAAGCTTACAGTTTTTGGAGGTTTCAGCCCATAATGAGCTAGCTCCAAGGCAGGGTGGCATGGCACTAGGGCAACACTTCAAGGCAGAAGCCAGAGCAAAAGATGAGGGAAAAAGCCTCTTCTCCTCCCTTATATTGTACATAGGCCACCCCTTCCCCTTCAGAGCAGGTGTAGTGCTCACAAGATCTCTGTGCCCTCCTCTTGCACCAGATGAGGGTATTTACAAAGTAAGGATCATGGTTCCCTGCTGAGTCTCTCAGTTAAATTCCTAAACTTTTCAAGTTGACACAATGTATCAACCATAACACCTACAATAGCAATTTTTCTCATAGCATCTTCCAATATTAAATACTGAAGTCAGAATAACCTCTCCCAGAATGTTGATAAAAGAAACCAGAGATTTCACTGTAACCTGTGGAAACTTTAGAGACCATTGAGAGAGTTGAATTCCTGATAGTCAAGATAGAATTCAAAGAATTAATAGATAGTCATCTGACTCTACAATCAATTGATTAAGGAAAGGGCCTTCAGAAAACCGGCATGGATAAAGTCTGATCTTAAGATTAGGTGATCTTAAGAAACTATCAATCTATCATCTTAATTCTATAGGAAACTCCCAAGAAAGTAAAAATATAGTGTGATAGAGATATTAAAAGCAGATTTATACATGGCTGTTTCATTCTATGCATCAGCACTGTGTAAGAAGAATGGCAGGTAGTGGTGAGCCAGCAACAACCTTGAATAAATGAAAGACAAGACTGTCAAGTGGAAGACAGATGCTTACACATGAAAACCAGTAAAATATGGGAGGTGATGTGACAGAGGAAGAGGAGAGGATCTGAGAATGTGTGGGCATGGGGTTAAAGTAGACATTTTTTTTGAGAAGAGAGATGAATAAGTTAAGGACCAAAAAAATGAATCACATGGAATACTAGGAAACTATGATCCAGAAAAAAGGATGTTTATAAGATACCTTGAAGAAATTTTTAAAAATTCAATAGATGTGAGTAGCAAATAGAATAGCAAATGAAAAGGGAGATGGGCAAATGGGAAATGAGTTTAGACAGGGCCAGATATGGGAAGTACTCTCAAAACTTAGTTAAGATATTTGAGCCTTTTCCTAAGGCAGTGGAAACCATTTAATAATTTTGATAGGGAAGTACCATAGGTACTAAATATAATGAAGTCCTTCCCCCAAATTTGTACCTGGCTATGCCTAATAACGGAAACTCATAAACAGATACCGGGGACATTGTTTGAAGTGACTGATGGCATGAAGTGGAATTTCTTTGCAAGTTGTATTTCATTTTTTAAAAGATTATGAGCATCTATCAAATGTACATGTGTTCATTTTAGAATAAACTAGTACAAATCGTGTACCTTTGCTAAGATGAATGCACTTGAACACAAAGCAAGTAGTGACCCTAATTGCATTGCCTTTTACTCTTAGAGAAGAGCATATTTCAATCTGCAAACCCAGGAGTAACATTAAATGAAAATTAAACCTAGACAGAGAGGAAAGATGTCTTAGATCTAAAAATGCAAAGCGCAGTGCCACAACCATGAAAATGCAAAAAGAGTGATAAGTGAAAGACAAAAACAGCTACAGACAGATGACAGCAGTAAAGACAAAGGGTCTTAAATATGAGGATTTCATCTTCAGTAAGTGAAAAGAAAGAACCCACAAGCTTCAAGAGACAGAGCAACAAGGGAAGCTAGGGAGACCAGCCAGCTGCCCATAGAAACCGAGGAACAGGGTTCACAATGCTGATCTAGGCTGGTCTCTGGTTTTGAGTAGTTACATTATGCTGATTTCTACCTGGTGAACTGCTCATAGCCTTATATGGAAATTTATAACCACATTTGTAAATATAGCTTTATAAAACTTTTAAATACATTTAGGTATAACTAAGCCAGTGTTACTGTTATTTTGGAATTAATGACTTTGTGTTGAAAGTCCCGTGCAAAATAATTTCATTCAGACTTAAAGTAAGAATGTCACACCTGTGCAACCTCCACTCTAGTTATGAGCTTCATATCTAGGCAGGGCCAGTCCTTGATTTATTCTTCTAAGTTACTGGTTCCAGGAACCTCTTAGTTTTGAACAATGACCAATAATCATAAAAGCAGTTAATATGTATGAGCTCTTGCTATGCGTAGCACTATTGTAAATGCTTTACTTGATTACTTCATTCAATAGAAGTCACAATGACTTTATTTTTGTCAGTATTTGCAGATGAGGAAACAGGCACAATGAATTAGTTCAAGTCACACCATAGAAAGAAGGGGAATCAGAATTCTAGATTAAGTGGCATTGGAGCTCTTTGTTGTAATCACTAAAATATGTATCAGGTGACCAGTTCTAGCTTATGGAGCTGTGGTCAGAGATGCCAGGGAAGGTGACATATATCTGACAATGTTAAAACCAGATTGCTCTGCAAAATGAGTTTGGAAAAGAAAATGCTAACATAACCTACCTTGTTAGCATATACACCTTTCCAGTTGTCTAGGAGTAAAATAAATATTGGGGCTGGGAGACTAGTTTGGATGAAAGTAGTTTTGGTTCCCCTCTCTTTCATAGAGGGTTTTCCAACTACTTCTGAGATAGTATAGGAATTCATTTTGCTAGAACTTCATAGCCTTGTTTTAATTGCCAGTGTACATTACAAGCCCAGATAAGTTCATTTTAGACTTTAACTTGGAATTCTGTATTCAACCTGATCCCAAGTAAAAGCGTTCA
>RJWT010005500.1:0-30860 GCA_004365215.1 Cuniculus paca | reverse complement strand
TGGAATGAGATGAAATCTCAGAGTTGTTTTAATTTGCATTTCTCTAATGACCAATGATACTGAACATTTTTTCATGTATTTATTTGCCATTCGTATTTGTTCAGCTGAGAAGTGTGTTTTCATCTCAGATGCCCATTTCTGGATTGGGTCTTTGAATTTCGAGGGCCTGATATTTTTTAATTCTTTATATGTTCTAGATAGAAGACCTTTGTCTGAGGGGCAGTTGACTAGACTTTTTTCCCAATTTGTGGGTTTTCTTTTCACTCTGTTGGAGATTTCTTTTGACATGCAAAAACTTTTTAACAAGACAGGATCCCAATTGTTGATTCTGGGAAGTGTTTCCCGTGCAGTTTGGCTTTTGTTCATGAATTCTCCACCTACCCCTATGTTTTCAAGATTTCTACCTACTTTGTTTTCCAGCAGATTTAGTGTTTCTGTTTTAATATTTAGATCTTTGATACATTTTCACTTTAGTTTAGTGTATTGTGATAGGCTTGGGTCTAATTTTAGTTTTTGGCATATGGAAAGCCAGTTTTTCCAGCACCATTTATTAAAGAGGCTATCTTTCTTCTAGTGAGCATGTTTGGCCCCTTTGTCAAAGATAAGGTGGCTGAGTGTGTTTGTAGTTGGGGTTGTATCTTTTAATCTATTCCATTGATCCTCAGGTCTGTTTTGATTCCAGTACCATGCTGATTTGATTACAGTGACATGCTATTTATTTAATAATTTTTGGAGCCTGAAAATAAATGGGCAGTCCAAATCAATGTGAAATGTAAAGAATAGTAGCAACAGTACGATTTAATTTGGGCAATTAGAAAAGATATAATTAAGTAACTAGAAAAGATAACATTTAATTTATAAAGAAAAATAGCACATAATTTTTAAAATCATAAGGTTTTAGTGTTGTAAGCATGCAATTTGACTGCAGTATTTGTGAGGGGATAATGTATTGTTTAAAACTGAAAATCTTAAAGTTGGCATGTGAAAATATCAAGGTAAATCCCCCCAAAGAGAGGCAGAATAACTTCTAAGACAGTATAGAAATATTTTAAGAAGAAAAAAATTCTCAATTGATCCAAAATAATACAAAAAATGAGATAAGAAGAAATAGAAAAAAGTAAGGCAAATAAATTCATCTAAGTAAGTAACTTGGTGAATAAATAATGGTAAATACACATAGTAAATGATCAGGATTTTTAGAATAAAAAAACCCCCAAAGTCTAATATGTCTTATGTATAAGACATCAACCTAAAATACAAGAAGAAAGAAAGATTGAAAGTTATAAGATAAAGGAAGAGATGCTGGACAAATAATAGTTGAAGCACACTGGTGTGGCTATGTCAGTCTCAAATGAAGCAGACTCTAGGACAAAAACAAGACCAAAACAACAAGTGAATAATACAGTCAAATATCAGTGTTCCAATAGTCATTCATTAGGGAGAGGAAGTCTACAGTTATATGCAACTGGTGGCTTTTAAATTTGTAAAGTTAACAAAATTGCAAGAAAATAATAAATCTACATTATATTGAAGGATTATAACATTTCTCTCCCATTAGTTGATGAATGAAGCAATCAAAATCAGTAAATGTGCATATTATTTGACCTATAAATTAATAAATCGGATCTTAGGAAGTGAGACCTGCTGATGTTGCATCGTATGCAAACTTGACAAGAGTCTACTGAACCCATAACTCTAAGCCATATGCATTTCCATGGCTGTGAATGAACCTGTGGGAAGGACTATCTCTCTCCTCTGTATTTTACTTTTATTTAAGCAAAGCAACTTTATTATTCACAGTTACATAATAAGAGACAATAGAAGCCTAAGATTTACAGCGAGTTAGGCCCAAGCCACAGGTAACTCAGGCCCCAGGGTTGGGTGGAAGGAATCTTATCTATGCCCACCTCATATTGCAACACACCTGAGAGACCCTGCAGGCATTCTGTTCTGGGATTTCACACCCCAATGGTAACTGTGTCTCCTCCTAGTCTAAGACACATATAGCTACAGCTCAGGCTATCCAAACAGTTTCTCTTATCTCAGAATGCTGCAGTTTCAGCATAGATTATTCTTTTTTTAACTGGTGGACTGTGCTGGCATTCATCTCTTTCAGTGTGTTAGCTAAACCAAGGTACAATGAGACCACCAAGACAGGCAGAGTTCAAACAATGTGCAAGGGCTTTATTGCAGACTGGGTGCAGCAGGGCCAAGGGTGAAAAGACCATTGGTCTTCAGAAAGAGGTGAGGGGATGTTTTTATAGGGGACTTTAGATAGGGGAGGGATGTATTGCCAAGGAGGTGCAAAATTTTGGGTCTCTGAGTGGGGTGTCTAAGGCTAGGTGATAGACAAGGCAGTGTTGAGTATAAGGGGTGCTGGCAGGCACAGCATGTCTCATGGTTTTTCATGGAATCAGCTCTCTGCAGGTTGAGCTGTGTAGGGGCAACTGCGAGCTGGTTGAGCTGCATGAGGAAGCTGCTGGCTTCCTGTTGAACCCTGTGTCCCCCCAGATATAAATAGCAGATCTGCTTGGGGAGTTTTTTCTCTCCTAGTTGGGTAGGGGTCTAGTTTGGAGACCTGACACATCCTACTGATTTTCAAAAACAGAAAGTTCAACAAGGATATTTCCTAAAATTCCTTGCCTTAAATTTCTGGTTTAGATTCTACTGTGAGCATCAGTCTCACTCTCTGGCACTTCGAAGACAGGAGTGCTAAAATCCTTACTACTCTGATGACAGATGTGCAAGTGGGACATTGGCAGACAGAAAAGGGATCTGGGCCTTCTGTGGGTCTTCTAGACCTCAGGATTCAGAGGGATGAAATCATCTTGATAATTGAAAGTCATTTCCACAGTGTCCTAACTTTCTAAAATCTAGTAATGCTTGTCTGTACTTTTTGATTTCTCAGGTCTTCTCATTGTTTAGGAGACATATAATTCCCTATATTAAATTCCTTCTTGCTGAGATTTTTAGCAAGTTCTAAGAAGGCCAGTTTATTTTGTAGGTGATTTAGCAAGAAGGTCTCTTTGAGTAATTTGTCTTCCTGAAGTCTATAGTTTGTAATTTTCACATATACACATGTTCAACTAATGATTTGATAGCACTTTTTTCAAGAACACTTGAATCAGGTATAAAAACTGAACATATATTAGGCCTGGAGCAAGTCTTAAAGATATCAAGAAGATATTATATATCAGCTTTCTGACAATATAACTAGGTTAGGTATTCATAATAAAACTTTCAAAAAAAGAATAAAACTAGTTATTTAAAAATCTTTCTAAATAGGTCCATGAAAAAAACATAATGGGAATTAGAAAGTAATGAATCATTATGTATAAACTGCATATCAAAATATGTAGGACTGAACTGAAGGGTTTTATGGTATTGAAAGGTGCCAAGATCATTTTTTTTGTTTAACAATTTGCTGGGAGGACTCGCAGGCTGCAGCATATAGTTATGCTTATGATTTATTGTAACAAGAGGATCCCAAGCAAAATCAGCAAAGGGAAAAAGCACAAGGAGTAAGTTTTGGAGGAAGTAAGGAGTAAGTACCCAAGAGTTCTTTCTCAATGCAGTAACATAGTGCATGTTTAATTTATCCAGCAAAGACACTTAACAATGTATATGAAATCTTGGTTGAGGTTATTTTGGGGGATTGATTAAAGGCACCCAATACTTGGTAAGTATCCACTTTTCAGACTCCCATAATAAAAACAAGTGCTCAGAATAAACACTATTATTTGTACAATTTGGGCCCAAGGAATCACTGTTACCAGCTAACGGTGGAAACATTAGGTCTACTATGATCTTTCTTTTCCGCAGTTACAAAAAAAAAAGGAAAATCGTCAATTCAAATGCTTATTAAAAAAAGAACAAACAAAAAAAATACATGAAATAAAACAATGAAAAATACAGTTTAATAAAATAGTACAACTGTAATAGATAATCAGAGAAGCTAAAATTTGATGAGATTACTTGAAAAGGGTGTAAGATGAAAATTATCTGGGGATATAGAAGTAAAAATGGGAAGGAAAGAGGAAAAACAACAAGGAATGAAAATGAAATGTTCTGCAGACAAGGTAACTTTTAAAGGATAATACAAACTAAATGAGTAATTTTAGACAAATAGGCTGTTGTGACACACTTACATTCTTGACATCCCTAACCAAGATATCTATGATGACTGTTCTTAATTCTAGAGGGCTCCGTAATGATTTCACCAATAGAATATAGAGAAATGATGGGTTTTTTCCTTTGGACTTGGACTTACGAGACTGGTAGCTTCCATTTCCTGTCTCTTGTAATAATTTTGCTTGGAACTAATCCACCATACTTTATTTAATCCAGGCAATTTCATGGGGATGCCCACATGGAGAATAACTGAGGTTTCTGTCCAACAGTGCAAGCTCAGTCCCAGCAGAGAGCCTACCAACCTTGTGAGTGCATCATCCTGGAAGCAGATCATTCTGTATCAGTAACATTCCCAGCTCATGCCTGTGGAGCAGGCACAAGACAGTCAGCTAAGCCCTACACAAACTGCAGATTAGTGGGCAGAATGAGTTATTGTGTTGTTTTAATCCAGTAGATTTTGGGGTGGTTTGTTATATAACAGTTATGGAAGAATAAAAAACTTGATGAGATTGACAATTACACAGAAATGTATATTTTAAAAAAATTCACTCAAGATAAAATAGAAAAATCAAAAATAGTCCCCAACACTATTAAATCCAAGTAAAAGTTAAATTTTCTTACAAAGAATGAATGAAATCCAGATAGGCATAATGGTGCTTTTTACCAAAATAATGGATAGGTCATTCTTATTATTTGGTCAACCTATACATAATATAAGTCAACTATATTATGTAAACACTCATCAGGAATAAAAAAGGAGATATTTTGCTACTTATGTTGTTAGGTCATTATAACCTTGATTACTAAACCATGCATAGCATAAAAAGTGAACATCATAAGCCAATACAGTAATTTCAGAGAAAATCCTTACAGACTACCAAAATGTACTACAATGTTTGTGAACAATGACCACATTGCAATTATTTCAGAAATCAAAGGGTGGTTTAGGAAAGGAAATATAGAACTATTATTAACCATATAAAGGTATTAAATTAGAAAAGTCAACTTGTTTGATCTTAAGCCAAAAGCAAAACAAGAAAAATCTGAAAATTATTGTCCATTAAAAAATAAATAGTACAGAAGTTCAAGGAAAAATGAATTTTCTTAACTTGATAAGAAGTGTTATGAGATTTTTATTTTTTTATAGTATCAGATTTAATTTTTAAAATGTTATTCATTTAAAAGTAACTTGCATACTTGGGGTTAAATTTTGTGATATTCTAAATCATTACTTTTTGTGAAATGAAATTCATAAACAACTTTTCTTACAACTTTGTAACTGTCTTATAAGAGGTCTCTTCATGATTGGAACACTTTTCTAGTACTTTTCAAACTGTTAAACTTACAGTTTATTTTAATATGTACCATCAATGTATATCCAAAATTATTTTTTTTTAAAAGAAATTTGTTTATGGATTTTAGATTCAGATTGCATAGTCAAAAAAAATCTATATGTTACTAGGATCATAATATATTTATAGACTATACTGATAACAATGACACAAGTCTTCCTATCAAATAAATCTGATGTACTTTTGCATTTGTTTATTTATAAGTATTCTTCAGCAGTTATATAATTTTTTTCATAGAGACCATATCTTTTAAAAAATTTTATGTTATTTACCATATTTTAAATTTTTTCCACTGCTTCTAGTTAGAGTGGTAGGGAAAATATATATCTATTCTCTATAAGCATGTATCTACTGTACAGAATAAACAGAATGTATTAAACAGAATAATTATATAAATCAATATTTCTCATAAAATTTATATAAGTTAAATATTTCCTACTACATCTATCTTTCTGTTTGTTTGTTTGTTTTTTAGTATCATTATAGATTGATAGCTTTTTCCAGTCACAACCTGTTCTGGTCAACTCAAATTTTTATTTTCCTTTTGAAGTTCACATTATAATTAGCCAGTGCAAACCCTGTTAAACATTTATTTGCATTTTCATTACTATTGCAGGCATTTTAAAATCATCCTTATTCTCTTTTTTTATTTGTTTTTATTTTAAAGAGAATAAAACAATACAAAACAACAAAACAGAATAAAGCAAATCAGAACAGAACAATGCAAGTAAAATATGACCTCACAACAAGACAACAGGAAATCAGCAGTGGCTACCATAAAGTCACTTGTTTTCTTCATAATAGTTGTCCATACCTTCTCACACAATACCATCGAACCAAACAAAATAGTATAAAACCAATCAAAACAATAGAATGAGAGCATTATGGGACTTCAAAACAAGACAATAGGAAATCAACAATGGCTTCCATAGTGTCTCTTGTTTTCTTCAGAATAGCTATCCATACCCTCATACACACTGAAATCAAATAATAAGAAAACAGATTATAACCAATTGAAACAAAAGAATGAAAACATTATAGGACTTCAAAACCAGATAACAGGAAATGGACAATGGTTACTATAACATCTCTTTTTCTTCAAAATAGCTGTTCATGCCATCACACACAATAAAATCAAACAAAACAGAATGAGTAAAACCAATAAACAGAGGAATGAAAGCATTATAGGACTACAAATGAGATAATAGGAAACCAGCTATGATTACTATAATATATCCCATTATGTTCAAACTAGCTGCCCATACCATCTGACATAGTAAAATCTAACAAAACAAGACAGAACAGAATCAAACCTAACAAAATTGTGAAAATATGACAAGAGTTCAAGGCAAGACAATAAGAGATTAACATTGGTTACTACCTTCTCCTCCTAGGTGTTTCCTCCCCTGTCACTTTTATAATATCTATTGTGTTTTTGGATCCCACTAACTCGTATTTTTTATACTAGTGTTCACCCATATGCATTCAAACTGTTTCTCCTGTGAACATGATCTCCAGCTGCAGCCAAAGAACCTCAAGATTATCCTACTTTGTAGCTGGGTAGCTTTCCATTGTATGAAAATAACATATCTTTCTTATCCATTCTGTGGTTGCTGGGCTCATTACCCATGTTTTTTTCTGGTCTTCTGTGGCACAGAACAATTGCTTTCTCCCTTTCAATTTTCAGTCTATGACTTTCCTTTTGCACTAAATGTGATTCTTATATACAGTATATTAATGGATCCTGTTACTTGATCCACTCTCATTGAATTTCTTTTTATTGGTGAATTGAGGCCATCTACATTACTGGTTACAACCAGTATACATTGGTTTGTCTCTACCATGCTATCCCCCTGTTGTTGGCCCTCTGCTTTTCCTCTTCATTCGATTGCCTATCTTGTTTGGTGATCCTCCTCTACTGCTGTTCCTGGAACCATAGTCATCTTTATCTCTCTCTGTAAGGTTTGTTTGGTGGTCATGAATTCCTTCAGTTGTTCTTCATCAGGGGAGTATCTTATTTTTCCATCAATTTTGAAAGATAGTTTTGCAGGGTCTTTCAAGATTTGAAACACTTCACTCCAAACTCTTCTTGACTTGATGGTTTGTGTTGAGAAGTCTGTTGTGATTCTGATTGTTTTTCCTTTATAGATGATCTGTTTCTTTTCTCTAACAGCTTTTAATATTCTGTTCTTGTGTTGAATTTCTGGGTTCTTGATTATTATATGTCTGGGCATAGATTTCCTTTGATTATGGGTAGTTGGAGTTCTATATGCCTCATTTATGTGTATACCACATCCTTTCCCCATGTTTGGGAAGTTTTCTGCTATTATTTCTATAAATAGCATTTTTATTTCATTTGTGATGCCCCCTGGTTCTTCATTGATTCCTATCACTCTTAAATTATTTCTCTTTGCATCGTCTTATGGCTGTTGAATTGTTATTTCCTGGTTATTTTTAAAAAATCTTTCCTTTCACAATTGTTATCTGCAATCCTGTCTTCAAGGTCTGAAAGTCTCTCTTCAGTCTGTTTCAAGTGGTTTTGCCAGCTTTAGATCTACTTCTTAATTTCCTGGATATCTTTTTGGATCTGTTTCATGCATTGTAATTCCTTTGTATCTTGTTCAGTCAAGGTTTCCATCATTTTCTTATGCTCTTCTTTTTTATCTAAGTCTTCCTTAGATGTGTTTAGGAATTAATTATGTTTTTCATTTCTTCTTTCACCTGAGATATTATTTCTGATCTGATTAATTTTACAGTCTCATGAAGCTGTTTATTTCCGTTGTTATCCTCTCGGAGATTTCAGGTGTATGACTTCTATTTTCTTCCATGACTGTGTCTCCCAGATTTGTTCTCTGTGGACTGGAGGTCTGAAATTGCCTTTTGCTCCTTCCTCTTGTCATCCTTCTGGGTTCCTCCCAACAAGCTGGTTGTAGGGACCCAGGCTCTTCCCAGAATATCTGCCCCTCCATGGTGTAGGGGAATGGGACAGGCACCTGGGTTCCTCTGACCCCAGGTTTACAGGGAGGTATCAGGTTGCGAGGTGGGCTTCCTCAGACCTGTGCAGCTATACTAGGGCTTCCCTGATGGCCAGGGGTTTGTGGTAGAGGGGCTGCTTCTCTCAGCCTGTGTGTCTACACTGAGAATCCTGTAATGGTGGCAGGCACACAGGGGTGTGTTTGTCTGATTCTCCTGGTGTGGGCTGGCTGCCCAAGGAAGCAAGGGCCTCCAATGGTGGCCAGTGGGTGCGTGGGGCCTACCTGGCTGCATTTCTTTGCTCCCCCTGGCTGCCAGGAAACAAGTCTTCTATTGTTGGTGGCCAGTGGGCAGCAGTGGATCTGCTGGTTCTCTCTGCTGTGGTTCCTGTCCACGGAAAGCTCCTTCCCATAGCAGGGACCAGTGGGCCAAGGTGGATGTTCTGTTTCTCTCTGCCCCCAATCATCCTTGTTCTCAAAAACAATATTTTTCAGGCTTATCTTGATTTCCCTTTGCCCTAAAGAATGAAGTAGTTTCCACTGAAAAGTTCTATCAGAGACCACAATCCACGTGCTAAGGGAACAAGCAGCTTGCCCCATATGGATGTTTTGGGAGGCAGTATGACTCTCTGTCAGATCTCTTAGTGATACACCACAAAAGTATTTTTAAAGTTCTTTTTTAGTCTTTAATGGTAGAGAGTAATACTCTGGCATTGGTAATTGTTTTGCATTTAATTCTATATAATGTATTTATTTTCTGCATAATATTTGTTTATATCATTATATCATCTTCATTGCAGTTATACTTCTGTTTATAGTCTTGTCACCAAGGCCTTGTACTCACTACGTTGACCACAATAAGATAAGAAAGTTGAAATAAATTTAAATATTACAAGATACATAGATGTAAATATTTTTATATCATTTATATGAAATTGTAACTTCAAAAGCATTAAATTGCTTGGCACGATGACCCATGCCTGTATCACTGTAAGTTCAAGAACAGTTTGTGCTACATAGTGAGTTCAAGGTCAGTTTGAACTATGGAGTGAGATCCTGTCTCGAAAATCTAAGGAACCCTACTCCACTGTTGGTGGGAGTGTAGACTGGAGCAACCACTGTGGAAATCATTATGGAGATTCCTCAAAAACTAGGATTAGAGGTCCAATTGACTTGGCTATTCCTGTTCTGGGTATCTTACTGGAAAATTAAAAATACACCTCAGTGATGTATGCACACTCATGTTTATAGCAGAATAGTTTGTAGTAGTAAATCTTGGAAAAAACCCAAATGCCCATCAACTGAAGAATGCATAAAGAAGACATGTATTTTTTTTAAATAATGGAGTACTATTCTGCCATAAAGGAAAATAAATTTGAAGCATCTCAGGTAAGTGGATGCAACTTGAGACCATACTCTTAAATGGCACATGTAAACATCACATTGTCTCCCTAGTGTAAAAAACTGAAAGAATAAATAAGGACCAAAATGTACAATAGATGTGAAATGAGGAGGAATTGTTCAAAATGAAAGAAGTGATGCCCAGGATATTACTCAGTGGCACAGTGCCTGCCTAGTAAGTGTAAGGTCCTGAGTTCAATTCCCAGTACAAAAAAATAAAAAAAGGAAAGAAGAACTAGGGTTGGGGAAGGGTAAAAGGCAGGAAGGGAAAAGTAAGAAGAAAAGAGTATAGGACTGGGGATTTAGCTCAACAGCACAAGCACCTGCATGGCATGCTCAAGGCTGTGAGTTCAATCCCTGGTACCAAAAAAAGAGTATAAAAAGGATACAATGGAAACAAAGCTTTGTAAATAGGGAGGGAAAGATGGGTTGTTGGGAAGAGAGGGGTTTGGGGATTTGAGTATAGCTAAAAAATATGAAAAGGAATAGACGTGAATTCTCTACCTAGATATTAATATGTAGTACATCTTTCTGTACCAGTCATATTTTATCACCATAATAATGCACAACAAGCACCCTATAACTTCATGTCAAATAGAAATGAGTACTATTTTCCTCATGAGTCTGTAGGTTGGTGGGATTTCTTATTTCATATTTTGTGTTGCTGGCTTAGATCCAGGATTTCAGGTTGATCTCTAATCTTATTTCACATGTTTTCATGTTCTTTTTGGAACAGCAGCAATCAGAGCTTGCTATTCTCTTGGGTGCTCACAGGGAAATAAAGGCTTTGACTTGTACCTAGCACACTGGAACTTTTACCCACATTCTACTGGGCAAAGCAAGTGACATGTCCAGTACTAACATCTTCTCATACATTCTCGTGGATCCTCCAATGCTATCCCTTTTGTTGATTGACAAGGGAACTATAGAAAAAGTAATTTTCCCAAGATTCTCACAGCCAGGAACTAGGGTAGAAGAGATCTGAAATAACAACAGAGCCTGAGTTTCCTGTACTTCACCACTCTAGCTTCACCACCTCTCCTCTTCCACTGAGTCCAAATTCTAGTTGCTCCTCTTTCGAGTGACATTGCATCTGACTTTTCTTCTAAAGCATTCATTCTCAGCCTGTGTGATTACAAGGAATATTTTCTAATATCGAGCTTTTTAATAGAACAGAATCCAATAGTAGTTATATATTGGTATTCATAGTTAAGGAAAAATACATAAATGAAAATAAACAATAAATTTGATAAACTAACATTTTAAATTTATTTACCTTTCATTAATCTCATGGAAGATATTAATATTTGAAAACAGTGGTAATACAGGCCAACTTATTATCTCCTCATTTGAGAAGTTGGGAATGCATGTGGATCTGAGCATTCTTCATGTTAGCCAAGGGCTTCTGAGGAATCCACAATATCAAGACTGAATGCCACTCTCCTATACGATGTCAACACCTGTTCTTTCTGTTCTCTTAAGTTATCAGCCTCCAGTTTGCACAGGCTATCACCATAATCTGTATTGATTTTTGACTTATTAATTAGCTCAGTTCCCAGCCTCCTTTTGCATTCACTGCATGATCACAGCAGTGATCACAGCAGCTAAGTGGTGTGCTTAACACCATAAAGCAGGTGATATTGGATCTAGTATCTGTGCTCATCAGCATTTCTTGTTCCTAGAGCAATGGTTCAGACTAGTTTCTTTAGCAAACTCTTTTCTCCTTCACCTCCTAACCTTGAAGTAACACTCAAATTACTTTCTCTTACCTACCCAACTTCTTAGTAATTCATTTTAGAAAAAGGATATCTCTTTGTGCCTTTACCTTTAAATTATTGCCCTTTTCTATCCCAATACCCCCCACCGCATCCTGCTGCCACCTACCTTACCAGCTCAAAAATAACATACTTTGGCCTTTCAGTTGTATAGTTTATGGTTTATGTAAATGTTTGTTCTTGGTATAATCTGGGCTTTAGGCAATGACAGTTGTAAGGGAGTTCTGACCTAGTATTTTTAAGTTTTGTTATGAAGGCATACTTCTTGTTTGTTTGAGTTATAATTATAACTCAAATGATAACTGTTTGGCTCTTGTTCAACTGGCTCTTGATAAGTTTTAGACTCTCCTTAGTCCTAGACCTTTCCTTTAAAGACCCATACTGATGCCATGCATGGCCCATGCCTTTATTCTAGCTACTTGGGAAGCTGACACAGGAGGATCACAATTCTAAAGTCAGCCTGGGAAAGCTAGAGGGTAAAATATCTCAAAATAACATAAGGAAAGAGCTAGAGATATAGCTCAGCACTTTCTGGTTCAATCTCCAGTACCACAAAAAATAATTATTTAGTTAATTAATTAAATAAAGAGGATTCACAATAATAAGAGAATTATCTGTCAAAACTAAGCCCAAGTTCAACCATGTGTATCATCACATGGCTGTGTATGTGATTCTAAGATTCTGCTCTGGTCCACAGTCTGATCAGAGACCAGAAGCCAATATATTCTACCTCTTCTCTCATTGCTCCATCATATAGTTTGTTCATGAACAAACTTTACCTGCCTGCCTTTGTCTTTACCCGTCTATTCTAGTTTCTAGAATTTTTAAACTTTTAAACTTTATGCATTTAATAGGAAATTTGGCTTCTGCAGTTTTATTATAAACCTCCTTTGTGGCCTATACTATGAACACAGTTAGTCATAATCTTAGATATTATACCTAATATCTCAGTATATGCTGACATTGTTACAAACGAGAAAATATTGGTAGTACATGAGGGTAGCATTTTACCTACACACAGTCTCTGTGAATCAATGGAAACAGTCTGATAAATAGTGCCTTCTTAAGAGACTTGGATCTAAACTAAGGAATTGATCTACAACCAATCAATAAATCCAAGTTAGATCAAAAACAAAACAAAGCCATGTAGGAACAAGCCATAAAAATTCATGTTGTCAAATTCAAAGGAATCAAATTAAAAATGGGATTTAGAATTAAAGTCAGAGCCTTAAAAATATCCCAAAGCACACACTATTGTGGGTCATGCCCAAAATGACTCATGTGAGAAGTATGACTCTTGCAGAGTCCAGTTAGGATGCAGATATAACAGTGCATCAGTCTCGTGGCCCTGTGGCCATGGATGTGTATGTGTGTATATTCATCACCAAGTAGACTAGGAAGTGCAGAGATTACCTACCCAGTTGCAATAAATTAGTTATTCCAGCTAGCATCTGATCTGCTTCAGTGGGTAGATCCAATACCAGGTACCATGTTTTTTCTTGCTATGAATAGATTGTTATGCTTTGCCCATGGACATTGTGATATGCTCTCATTTTTTTACTGCAAGGAATATATTTTCTATTCCACTACAATGCTTTTATTGTGTGTAGGTGTGTGTATGTGTAGTTCTGTACCTCCATCTCTATATAATAAAACACTTTTCCCTAAATAAAAATTTCCATTCATAAAGGAAAGTCTGTAATATATTTATTCCACTACATTTTTCTTTTTTGAAATTGTCTTAGTTAATTTTCTCTCATTGGTAGGACAAAATAACTGACAATGAAAATTAAGGAAGGAAAGGTTTATTTAGCTCACAGTTTATGGAAGATTCAGTCTGTAATCAACTGGCTTCAAAGGAAGGTGCATGACACAGGGGCAGCACTTGAAGGCTGTGGAAGATAGCAAAAGTAGCAAGAGCAAAATGGTGGGGCAATTCTCTTTTTCTCCTTACGTTTTCAGAAGACTACCACCCCCAGAGTGGCTGTAACACTCATATTATCTCCATGCCCTCCTTTTGTACAGGGTGAGGATGTTTACAAAGTAAGACCCTGGCCCCTGCTGAGTACTTCATTAAGCTTCTAAACTTCTTAAATTGACATAATGTATGAACAGTAACAAATTCTGATTGTGACTTGACAGATGTTGTATCCAATAGTGGGAAAAGATATTTAATTAAAAATTGGTATTTGACTTACTAAAACTAAAGGAAATACATTTGTGTAGAAGAATACTGCCTCTATTCTTATCATCATCTTATAAATATCACTTGTAGAACATCTTCCTTTTATGTGTTGATATCTTTTGCTATAATTTCTTTTATTGCTCATCTTCGATACCTGTTTTTTCTTCAGAACTTACTCTTTCAAAATTAAGATTGATGCTTTATCTGCTTAATTTGGATAATTTTTTATTTCTGAATGACTATCACTTGCAAACTACTATTATGACTATTGAGTTAAAGTTTTAACATCTAAATTATCAACCTTTAAACAACTGTCACTAGTTGAGATACTTCAGGAAAATTCTATAAGCCTATATAGTTCATCTATTTTAGGGTATCTTTCATCCTGTATGGGCAGTCACCCTTGTAGGTGGCAGAATTACTTGAATAAAATGATAAAAAATGATCTAGCATCTGGTTGAATGTTTGCTTACAAAACATAAATCAATACAGTTATAAATTCAAGCACATTTTTGATATTTCACTAGAAATATTTGTAATTAGTCCTAGTTAGAATAAATTAGTCCTAGTTAATTCATTGATTAAAGATGTAAATGATATGATAATCAACAAAGTATTAGGTGAGACAAAATTGACAATGATTTCTAATGTTTTGAGTATGAAAATTAATATTTGAAAGTCTGATCAATGGACTCAAAGCTTAAAATAATAAAAGCATATGCATAGATGTAACCAATTAAGAGCTTAAATACAAAATTTTGACTTCTAGTACTAGTTTCAATATCATAGGTAATGGCAAGCTATAATTTCTATTATGAGAAGTAGGGAAAGAAAAATGTTTATAAAATTTTTATTTTTACAAATAAAAGAGAACTTCAGAAGGAAAGTTATAGAAGTGAACTAAAAATCTAGATATGGACAAATTTTTCTTGGTGAACTTACTGCACTAGGTGTTTTCTTCCTTGGAGGCATTTGCCATGCTTAGTTTTTAGCTGAGGGTATGCTTGCCATAGGGGAAGGATTCAATTAGAAATAGAGACCACCAGAGTTTTGGATGACCACATGACTGATGTGAGAAACCATAAACTAGAAGGAACCCATACCCATGACATGTTTTTACCACAGGATGTGTTCTGAGGGATAGGATGGTATGATGGCTTCAGGGGTGTAGTCCAGAGATAGAGACTAAATCTTTCACAATCTCTTGATGCTTTGCAGAAAAAGTACCACAAGAAAGAGGAACATGAAACACATGTGAAACACCCACTGGTAACACTTGAAGGCAGTTTGAATACCCTAGTTATAAGCAAATTGTATTTTATATTATTGGAAGATAAGGCTGAGAAGAACAAATACAGAGTTGTAGTTTTAAGTGTTGAAATTATAGCCAGAGAAAGATCACTGAGAAGAAGAGAAGATGACAAGATGACATCTGAGCAAGTAAAGCAGTACACTAAAAAGGAAAAACATTTGTGGTGGGAGAAGCAAAGGGTAAAGGAGACAGTAACAGCACAAAGAATGTTACTGGGGTAGACATGTGTGTGTGCTGGGGGTAGGAGCTGGAGCTGAGTTTAGAGGTGATACTGGCCAAGTGTTCTGGGAAGCTTATGTGAGACTGTGATCACCAATTGGCTTTTTCCTAGGGTTAGATAAGATCTTAGTGAAACGCTTCAAATAGACAAATGATACGATCTGATACAGGGTAACAGGACCATTGTGACTCACATGGAAGATGGATAGACAGGGACCTAGAACTGAAGTAGATTCAACAGTTAGGAAGCAATTGAAATAAGAAAAAAGATGTTGGTGGTTTGGACAAAGCGTGTGTGACAGAAGTGGTGAGAATTGTTGAATTTATGCAATAGTTGAAGGTAATAACAGAATCTGATGAGGAGTTCATGGGAGGGCCCTGACTGGAGATGCATATTTGGGTACTGTCAATATATGACTGATTTAAAACCTATAAAATTAGACTGATGTTTTAAGGAATCTACCTAAAATAAGATGGAAAATATCACATAGCCCAAACCTAACTGATGAAGCCAGTTTAGCCTTAAGAGGTGTGGAAAACAACAAGAAGCAGCAAAAAGAAAAAACACAAAGGGAATGTGTTGTAAAGTAGGTGCTTCAAAGAAGAGTCGGTGTTAAAACTGGCATTTCCTTGCTGACACTGCAAAGTAAAGTTAGACTGAGAATTGACCATTACCTTCACACACTGAAAAATCATATTCAGTGCTATATACTAGTTCTGTGAACAAACATCACTGTATTCCCTATGTTCAGAAAATGCGTAGAATATAGAAGCAATCAATCAGCATTTGCTGAATATTAATCAGGATTTGCGTGCATATTATCTAATGCACAAACTTGATGTACTTTCTTGTTGGGTGTCTTCTTCATGCATCTGTATCTACATAGCAGTCTA
Source organism: Cuniculus paca (assembly GCA_004365215.1). NCBI lineage: Eukaryota > Metazoa > Chordata > Mammalia > Rodentia > Cuniculidae > Cuniculus > Cuniculus paca. Next base: position 14,619 of record RJWT010005500.1, on the reverse strand, counting down.
TATAGGACATCCTTGGTACCTAGAGAGGAAGGCACATTTATTCACAAGACTAATCTCCCTGAGGACGGGGAACTTATTTTTCTATTTCTGTATGTGATCCAGGAATGTTTTGTACAATTTAAGTGTTCAGTATAATCAGGGATTTGTACATTCAAAAGTCACTTGATTATGCGAGCTGCATTAACATTTATTATCCTGCCAAATTCAGTCAATAAATTTAAATTTAAAATATGTTTTAAATGGTGATGTTTTACTGATTATAAAGTAATGTATGCTCATTATAGAAAATGCAGAAAATACGGAAATGAAGACAGAAGAAAAATAGTTTATCCCTAATACTAATATGGGTAAAAAATATTTTTGATTAACATGTTGCATTTTCTCCTGAGCAGTAATTTAAAGTTCGTTATTCTGGAAGTCTTTACAGTAATTGTAATAACAACTGCTTTGCTTGTCACACAGAGTGAATTATCTCATCCAAACTTTACCAACAATCTATGAAAAATGAATTAATGTTGCAACATGTCATAAGTGGGAAAAATGAGTCTCAGAGAGATTGGTCCACTTGCTCAAGGCCTCAAGTGTAACCATATTAATGCCCTTGAATTCACCCCTCTGACTTCAAGTGCTGTTAAACCTAATTTTCTCTCAGGTTGATAAGGGTCTATTCTGCTTTAAAGTGTCTGTCATACAGCCTTTAACAATTAAATATTCTTCTTGAAAGCCTACATTGATTGAGCCCCTTGAAGACGCAGAGAGCTCCTCTGCTTCTGCATCTGATCTAAGCATCCTGCTTTGTAAATATACAATTGCTTATTGGGCTTGTTGCCTGCTTTAATAATTTGCCAATGCAAGAAATAATATTCAGATCCTCCATTTTTTGTTTTCACAGAGCATATTACAAATTCTTGGTACAATGGAGTTGCTGAATAAAAATAATTGTCTAATTGGTAAGTTCTTCCATACCTGGCACCTAAGCACGATGCTGCATTTTCTGTTTATTGTATTACTCTTTTTCTTGCAGTGGGAGTCAGCATAGATTAAGGCAAGAGAGAGAATTGCCGAGGAGCTTTCTTTCATTTCATAACATATTTTAAGATTTTATGGGGAAAAATAGCCTTTTTCAGGCAGAAGGCAAGGCAGAGACTATTGGGCATGTCCTGAGCATTGAGCACATTGTATATGGATAATGACAATGGTCAGTTCCTGACAGCATCAGTGATTCCTGCATTGGAGCACTGTTAGGCTTATTTGCTATAAGTGATCCCTGCTGTGTTAAAAAGGGAAATAAATATCCTAATTCCATTTTAACATTATTTTTTGCTAGAGAAGGAAGAGTCATTTTGAAAGGTACCAACCTTTTGAGCAGCTTGCGAAGTTACTATTACCATCATTTGTTACATTGTCTTTAAAAAAACAAAACCAAAAATTCCTGTATTCAATGTGTCTCTTCAGAACCTATTTTACTTTTAACACTCTGTCATGCCTCTTTGCTGATCTTTTGTATTGCTGCTGGGCTGGCATTAGCTTTGCTATTTGTGATGTCTGCATTTCCATTATGATGCTCACATGTTATTTCAGTGTAAAAATACATTTGACCTGCTCTGAAAACCGTGGCTATTTAAATATAAATCTTTCAGTGGTTGTTTCCACACACATCTTTCAAGCATTGGTGACCAAATTCATATATGGGAAGACAGGAGATTGCATTTCATTTCTATTCCATTAAAGTGGAGTGTTCATTATTCCTTCTCAGGTCTTCAGGAAGGCAACAATCAATATTGGGGAAATACCAAGCCATTGTTCACATGTATGAACCAGTGAGATCTATTTTTATTGTCAAGAAAAAGTTCAGAGCACTTTCATGCCACACTTTGTATAGGGTTCCATATTGCCCAGTTCTGATCATGTTCATGTGGAATCCACACAATCTTCTTGATCAAGCATCAAGACCAAGGTTCAAACCATGACTCTACCTCTTACTGCTATGGACTTCTGTGAGAAACAGAACAGATGAGAGGGCACATCCATATTTCTGTATTCCACTTGGAGCCACCCCTTTATTCACATGGGTCCCAAGACTACAGCCTTTTTGTTTTAGCGGACTGCCTAACAATTGCAGTTCTTTTTTTCTCAGGGGTAATGGTGGGATAATACATAGTCATCTATTCTTTTATACTATTCCTTGCCATATGTAAGAAACAATTCTTATTCATTATTGTTAATAACATTAATTATTAGTATTACTCTCAAAGTTGTTAATTTCATTTGCTTATATGTACCCAGATAGGGGTTTGGTCAATAGTTTTCAAGCAGGGTGATTTCTTCCCAAAGGCAGGCATTATCCAATTTTGATCATTGTGAGGAGTACTACTCAGAGGTAGAGAGCAGCGATGCTATGGAATACGCAACAATGCCAAGTCAAGTCCCTCACAATGAAGAATTATCTCATCCCAAATGTCAGGGGTTCCAAGGATGAGAAATCCTGTGCTGAACCCTGGAATAAGAGCCATATAACACACATGGCATTTAATCAAACAAAGTAAAGATATTTTATGGGTAACATAGCATATGATAATATTGACTGAGCTTCAAAGGATATGAAGTGAGTTATGCCAGGACTCCATAGAGTGGGAAGCAATTTCAAAAAATCTTCATTAAGTAAGAAGCAATTCTTTGAGACTTGAAAGCATCACTGGGAATTTTTCTTGGTGTGTAGGTGTGGAGTAATGAGTGCATTATAGGCTGAGAAGTGCGTGAAGCCAATGCTGGCACATAGATCTGTATAATAAGTTTAGAGAAGCATGGAGGGTGAAGGTATAATGTGAACCACTATGAGAATCCTGTCACCAATGGTTTTATCAGTCACTCCTCCTTTAACAAATGAGTTCTGGTCCTGAAACTAGGTCGTTAATTGAATTGATTGCTAAATGTGGAATTGTATTATGTACATTGCAATGTCAGACAAAGAATTTGTCAAAGGAAACTCCAACTTGATGACTTTGCTTTTATTTGCATAACTCTTCCATGTAGTTCTGTAATATATAACAGAACATAAAACTACTGTACTGTACTGTACAGTACAATGAGCAAAAATTACAGTAAAGACAACGAAGCTCTATAAACAAGATGTACAGAGCTGTACATAAAAAAGACAGCTTGTAAGTCTGAGTGGTGGGTTGTGAGGTCAGAACAGCAAGTGTTTGTCATAAATATGAACAGTTGTTGAATAGGTAGGTGGTTACATAGGGAATATCTGTATTCATTTCTCAATTGTTGGTAACCTACTTAATACTTCTCAGGAACATAGAAGAAAAGTCTAGGTTTAGTATTTGAAGATTACAGCCAGGAATTCAAATAAGCAATTACTTTAGCAATGATGTGATTAGAAAGAAACCCTCCTGGATGAATGAGAGTCCACGCTGAACCTAGAAGCTCAAGGAAATTTCCTTTTGTACCCTCCTCCATATATTGTATGAATGACATGCCAAGTTGATTCAAGTGAAATTAACTAGATCATTTTTTCTTAGGTCAATGAAGCACTTACTAGGAGGTTGTGGTGCATGTAGTGAATGCAGGCATTACTCTTGTCCAATTCATTACATTTTTTCACCTTAAAATAAAAAGTTCATTGTTGCTCATTATTCATCATATTCTGGATTGATCTTCTATTTACTGTAAGGGTCCTAAGTGAGTGATAGCAGAATTCTACAGGAAGGCAGTTCATTGTATTTCCTGTGGAATGTTTAGGGAACTCCACTCTTCAACATTCAGGAAGAGACTCTTGTCATTGATATTAGGTGTGGAAACATGTGTAGGAGTAATAAATAAATGCAAGATGAATCAATAAAAATGTATAGTGCACAATGGGAAGAAAACTTAGGACAGAATCCTGAAGAGCACAGATGTTGACAGGTCAGCAGAACCAGCACTGCTGTTGAGGAACCCGGAGAAGGCTGGCAAAATACACAGTAAGAACAGCTCTGGCATGTCAGCAGGTATAATCTTTTACCTACTGTTTACTTCAAGGAATGCAATTTTGGGTGGAGTGGGGTAACTAAGTTTTTCTGGTATATAATTTTTTACAATAAGTACATATAAATTTATAAAGTAACACTATTATGTCATCGTTTATGTGCAATTAATTATATTCCCTTTTAGAATGAGTACTTAGATGCTCTTTGACAACATTTTACCTTTGTAATACATTTCTAAGTGAAACAACATTTTGTTACCTTGAACGTTTTGCTTATAGCTGGACATGGTGGCATACACCTGCATGTAATCCCAGCACTCTGGGAGGCTGGGACAGGAAGATGACAAGTTCAAGCCAAGTCTGGGCAACTTAGCAAATTAGCAAGAGTTGTCTTATAAAAATAACAATAAAAAAATGACAGAGGATATAACAATGTGAAGGCCCTGGGTTCAATCCCAAGTACAACAAGAAGAAAATTGTAAAGTTCACTTGTGAACTGCTACCTTCTCAACAAGTCTTACATCTGCTAGCCTCTGCCATCATGTGAAGCCAATACTGAAAACAAATCCCTTTGAAATATAAACAAAATTGTGGGGTCTTTTAGTCTTTTCAGCTTTGTTACTGGTTGAATGCACATTTACATGATATAGTAAACCAATTCTTCTATCATCCAGAAATGTCCTTATTCATTTTTTATGTTTCTTTTCATGAGTTTCAATTACTCTGGTATTAAGATAATATAACCATTTCCACCCTCTTATAGTTAGGCTTTGTATAGAACATATTTTTAGATTTCTTTCTCTAAACCAAATTTTTCTCCTTATATTTCATATACGATTATTTTAGAGAGTACAGATTTAGGTGTTTCATTTTTATACGATTTTGGTTGCAGTATAATGATTGTACATCTTGGCCAGGGATTTAGCTCAGCATCTCAAGTGCCTGCCTGGTAAGCTTGAGGTCATGAGTTCAATCCCTGGTACCCAATTTATAAATAAATAAATAAATAAATAAATAATTGTACATATTAACATGTCAGACTGTAATATTTCAACACATTTACTGATTAAATTAAACAATTAGGAATCCCCTCTCTTTGTTATTTCTTTAGTGTTTGGAGCTTTCATTTTCCTCTCTTCTAGATCTTTATAACACATATAATAGGTTATTGTGATTTGTCACCCAATGATATGGGAGAAGACTAGAACTTATTGTTTCATGTAGCTATGCTCTGCTAACCCTTATTTAATCCCTCTTTCCTTTCCTTTACACCATTCTGAGCCTCTAGTAATATTTACTCTGCACTCAGACTGACTTTGGTTTCCATATATGACAGAGAACATACTCTCTACAAATAGGGAACAACTAATAGATGAAGAAGAACCTTCAGACTGGGAGAAAACATTTGCAAAGAGGTCACCTGATAAAAATGAAAATCCAGAATACATGACTAAGAAAATGTAATACAAATCAGGAAATCCAGTTTAAAATAGATGAATGAGTTAAATAGCTATTTCTCAGAAGATGAAATATAAATGACCTCAAAATATGAAAAAAATGGTCAATATTGTTAACCATCAAAATTGCAATGAGACATCATCTTACCCTAGTTTTGTCTTTTTTACTTTTGTTCTTTTTAAATCAAACGTGACAATCTCTGCATTTTAACTAGCTTATTTAGACAGCATTAGTAATTACGATAATGCCATGTCTAGACTTAAATCTATCATTTTTGCTATTTTTTTAAAAAAAATTTGCTCCATTTGTTGTTTATTCATTTATTTGTCATCATTTTCCCTTTTGCCCGATGACTTCCTTTATGCTTTTTCTCAGTATTTGGGTTTACTCTACAACTGAACTCCATCACCAGCTCTTTTTTAAATTTTTATTTTGAGACAGGATCTCACTAAGTTACAGTAATTTGTAATCTTGCCGCAACCTCCTTCAGTGCTGGGGTTACAGACATAAATCACTGTGCTTAACTCCTTCCTTCCTCCTCCCTTCCTTCCTCCTCCCTCCCTCCCTTCCTTCCTTTCTTCCTTCCTTCCTTCCTTCTTTCCTTTCCTTCCTTTCTTCCTTCCTTTCCCCCTCCTTTCTCCCTCCCTTCTTCCCTTTCTCCCTTTTGTACTTTGCTGTACTGGGGACTAAACTCAAATCTTTATTCAGATTAGACAGCAATTCTACTACGAGCTATAACCCCAGCACTCATTATTTTTTAATTTCAGATGGGGTCTTGTTAAGTTTTCCAGGCTAATCCTCCTGTCAGCCTCATGAGTGGCTGGGATTATGGGTGTTCATCACTGCACTGCCTTTTAGGATTTTTTATAGTGTAAGTTTGCTGGTGAAAAATTCTTTCAGCTTTTATATTTCTGGGGAACAGTTTACTTTTTAGGAGACATGTTTTTCAGGATATAGAATTCAAAGCTGGAAGCTTTCATATTTGTTATAATTTCAGTTAAAGACATGGCTCTACTGACTCCTTAACTGCATTGTTTTCAACAAGAAATCTGCTGTCATTATTTTTTATATCTATGTTTCTCTTCATGGGTGTCTCACACTTCCCCCCTACGGGAATGCTTTCCTATTAAGTACTGGTCTTGAGCAAGTTGTTTGTAATGTGCTTAATGTACTTTACTTCGTGTTTCTTGTCCTTTAGACTTATTTGGCTTCTTGAATCTATGGGTTTATAATTTACTTCCAATTTTGAAAAATTTCAATCACTCATCTTCCCCATCCTTTTTTTGCAAATCTAAGGACTCATTTGGAGCCACTTGTAGTTTTTCTGGACCTCATTGTTCATTTGAAAGTTTTAAACCTGCTCTTCATTTTAAATGCTTTATTGCAATGTATACCATGCTATCAAAATTGTCTTCTTCAAAGTCTAATCTTTCATTAGTCTCATCCAGAGTAATTTTCACCTCACATGATAAAATTTTAATCTGTTTAGGGTTTAAAAACTTTTCTAGTTGGCGCATACATGTGTATAACATGTAATGATCAAGTTGGAATAATCAGTATGCTCATCTGTTGAAACTTGTCATTTCTGTGTGTTTGGAAACTTTAATCCCTTCTTTTCCAATAATTTTGAACGTATCATAAACTATTACAGACTACAGTTACCCCCTACTTTCTATCTATATTTTATTGCTTCATACCTTTCATACCCACACTTGACTTTTCAAAGATATGGAATATAGTTAAAAACCCATGCTAACTGTCTTCTGCTAATTCTAACCTATCTGTACTAATTATTATGAACTGAATGTTCTCTTCATTACAGATTGTATTTTCCTGTTTCTTTCCTTCAGATACTTTCACTGAGTTGTAACCCTTGTGAATATCATTCGCTATTGAATAATGAGAGTTTTTAATCTAACTGGTGTGAAGGAATACGACTGCTGGCCCTCTCTGGGTATTTTGCACTGTTACAGCTGAAATCGTTGGTAGCTCTTTCCTCTGTCTCAACTCATTCAGTTGCACACATATATTACCTAGAATTTTGCTCAATAGCTAAGCATATTAATGACAAATTTTCAAGCTTCTTATTTTTTCCTCAGGGAATTTAAGAGGTTTTTAAATATTTTATGATATGCAATGACTACTGATGTCTTAGATGGTCTGGATAAAGTGTTCATGTGCCACACTCTCCATCCCATGACATTCATTTGCATTCACTCATTTATATTGGAATGGAAGAGCTCATGGGATAAAATAAAAGACTTATACCTGACCACTTGTGACATTCAAGGGTATTCTTACCTATCAAACAGACTGCTGTAACTCTAATAGAGGTGTTTTCTGGAAAAATTAGGACTTTCAAGAGAAACTTTAATAAAAAGACTGAAATTGTAAGCCAGACAAAGCAGGCCAAAGGGAAAGAAATACTGTTGATGCTAGGATAGGTTAAGTGGTTAACTCCAGGACTCATCCCACCTCAGGCACACATAGGGTAATAAGTGAGACACGAGGTTATATTTAGTTTTATATGCATATATAAATTTTAAAAAAAGTTGTATTCATTCATCTTTTCTAGGGACATTTTCTAAATGCATGTAAAAGTAATCATACATTTCTAACAATAACATCTTTGCCCAGGTGAATGAGTAGAGATCTATATTACAGTGGTTTAGTAGGTAGCTTGATCAAGTGGCCCTTCTTTATGTCAAAAGGGCTTAGGAAATTTAAAGTGCCAAAGAGCTAGATGCATGCAATTCTGTTTAACTAACTTTGTAGCCTAGGCTACCAAGTATGGTTTTACCAACTGTGATGGTGACTAAACTTTTTTGTAGTTCTGTGGTCTCCCCAAAAGGGTACACTCTCACCCTTATCTCCATTCTCATCAATTGAGTATAATGCAGAAAAAAAATTTTCTTCTCACTTTGAAAAGTAATGATGAAGATTCCTAATCTCTCAGTTACAGCAGTGACAGCCATAGAGCTGATAACAGAATTCCAGCCTTGAACAGTCCTTTAGGACTATAGGGTCTGGAGTATGTGATGCTACCGGGATTGCTGTCAGTGGCCATCTAAGACTCATGGGCACGTGTCTGCACATGGAGATTCATAGAAGTACTAGGATGAGAGAACTCTGTGAAAGATCAAAACCTTCAGCAGGTGGGACCTTGAGGCATTAAGATTTGAATGCAAACATTAATAGCGATTCATCTGTATTCAGTATGAAGTGTCTCAACAAGACTAGTGGCAAAGCTCAAGTATTGAACTATACAATTTAATTATATAATGAGATAATTTTAAAAAATTAGATAATTCTTGATTAAGGAGTTCTTTGGACAAGGCATTAAAGTAGGACTCATAAAAGATTAATGAGTTAATTCATGCTTACTGTCTGAAAAAATAAAAGCTTCTGATTTTATAGAAGCAACTAGATGAGTGGAAAATGTCCACAGGATAAGATAGAGTACAGAATGAAATCAATGTACATTTTCTGAATGTTAACAACTATGTGTGAGCATATAGTTAGATTCTTGGTATTCATTTTAATAAGGTGAGGAATGTAAGAAATAAAAGTCCTAAGTAGGATGCAGGTAAATGTATATACCTGATTCAGGAATGCTTTTGAGCAGAGGTGGGGTCTGAGGCAGCACCTGAATGGTAGATAGTATTAAACAGCCAGATGAGGAAACAAGTTTTTCAGGAAGGGGAAACCATGAGAGCATGAAGTAGAAAAAAAATGTATGAAGTTTTCAAGTTGGATAGATCATTAGGTATATGTAGGGGAATTGTTGAAAGGAAATCCAGAAAGGTACCTGATATTAATTTCCTTGTCAATTGAAGGCAAAAAAGAGCCATTCAATGCTTTTGAGCAGAGAAATAAAGTTCCAGATTATTTGATCTGCATAAATTCCTCCCTAACAGTACAGCCCTGCGCAAGTCGTTACCAGCCTAAATGAAAAGTAAGTCTATAAAAACAGGCTCAGCACCTCTATCCCTAAGCCCAGTGGAGCATGGAATTGGTTACCTTTCATGAGCTCTGGAATTACCTTTCACTCCATGTTTATTTCTAATGTATTCATTGGGAATCCACCTTGATCCTCTTGACAACTGGTTTTCATCTCTGGCCTGAATCCTGATTAATCCTCCCTTGCCCTTGGAACACTATGGATGCTATGATTAAATATTGTAAAAATTAAGAAATATTGATTTAGTAGTGTAACAGAGGATTGGATAAAAGGACAAGATTGTGGGAAGGTAAAACAGAAATCCAAACAGAAGGTAAAATAAAGGCCTGGACTACAGTAGCATCCAAGGGAAGGTAAAGATGGACAGAAACAGGTAGCAATGAGAATGGCCCACAGGAAACTAAATTTGGAAAAATAAATGAGATTTGTGGGTCAAGGGTGGTTTAAGATTTGGTAACAAGTTATGTCAGACAATAAAGGAGAAACTGCAAGAGATTTGAAGTCCTGTGGTTGAGTGACTGGGAGAGAAATGATGTGAATAGGAAAGCTACGTGGTGAGGCATGGATTAAATCACTCCTTGCTCAAATAAAGTACAAAACCAGAGCGTTTGGTATAGAAAGTATTGAGACTATTGATAAAAGTTGTTTTTAGAAAGCTCGAAGGAATACAGGTCTGTATGTATAAGGAAGATAAGTAGCATGTATATTGATTTGAGAATGCTGACTTTGGATGTGATAAAGTTATTGTGGTAGAAAGGAGGAGGAGGAGGAGAGAAAAAAGAAAGGGAAGAAGAAAAGATGTTTGAAAGCCAAACCCCAGAACATATCAGCTTTCAGTCATGAGAGTTATAGAGGGAGTTAGAAAGATAGTAAGGATCAGTGACCTTGACAGGTATGGCTGGAGAGAGATGGAGGAGAGGAGCATTCCAAATAAACATTTAATTCCACTAAAAGCAATGTGTTTGCTAAGCAAACACTCTTATCAGTTTTTTGGGCATATTATCTCCCTACCAGAATACATTTTTTAAGTTCTTATATAGACATTCTGTTTCCATCACTGACTGGCTTCCAAAACCCCAGCTAGTCTGTTGTTTTGGAAATGCCATTTTAGTAAGGCCAAATGGTTGAACATTTGAAATTTTATGTGAGTCAACCTGATACTTTGTGAATTTTGAGTGCAGATGTGTACAGCACACATTCCAGGGTTGTGCACATTCTTAATTCTCAAATCCCAACTGTGTTTCCCACCCTGACAATAAAGGCGGACTACTTTACGATCCTGTGAACTTCCTTTTTATGAAAGGAGGAAAGAACACCTTAGCTTGAGTAGGTCTCTAAGTCATTCATTTGTTGCTGCTGATTCCACACCTTCCCGCTTGTTTCACCCCCATGCTTCTTGTGTGGAGTTTCAGATAGTTAAGCCCCTGGTGATACTTGTGGCCAATGGTGGGGTAAGTCTAGTGTTGACCTAGAATATTCTTCAACCTGGACAAGCTTCACTGCTGCTTGACTGTCTCTGAACAAACTCTTATTTGGAAGTAAAGGAAAATCTCTAGAAATAACACTTGGGTTCACTGGTGACTTGGTAACCTGCTGTTTTGTCCTACTTCCAAGATACTTTGAGACACTGTTTTACAAGGACATGCAACACTTCTTATTAGTTTTAGGATGTATTATCAGGTGTGGGTAAAATAAGCATCAAGTAGGGAAGCCTATTTTCTGAGATAAACCACAATAGCCCTTTCTCTCTTCTCTCTTTTTTTCTGAGCCAGGTTGAATCTCTTTCTACTTTGTTACAGAAGTTTATCTAATATCTGCTTTTGTCCAACACATCTAATCAGTAGCCGAACCCATTCTGATTTGCGGTCTCCATAGTACCTTGCCGTTGTGCAAGTTCCAATGCAGCAGATCTTATTGAACCTTTATAACCAGAGTTAATCAATCAAAAATGGATTTCTGTCTCACTGAAGGAAGGAACACTTAACTTTAAACTTAAATTTCTGCAGCAAAGGAAGGAAAGAAGAGTTAAATTTCCATACCAGAAAAACCTTGAATACTCAGTGTGCCACAATAGAAGATCCTCAGAATGGTTAATGGTGGTATCATTTCTTCATACTCTGTGCTTGAGATGGCTTCTTTTGTAGCTATGAGAAATGAACAGCTACAAAAGTTTTTTTGTAAAGGCTTACTAAACTGAGCACAGAATATAAGGAAAATGAAATATTTCTTGTGAAAAATTGTGTTTATCATGTAAAGTTTGGAAAGACTCTGATCTGCTCATTGAGGGCTTTGCTATTTTTGTTTCTTTTGTCTGATCGGCCACTAGATGATGTCTTTCAGAATAAATGGAAATTTTCAAAATTGCAGTACTTAAAAAAATTGCTGGGTACTTTTACAGCAAAACGGACAAAACATCAGCCATTGTGTAAGCACTGATTCTCTGAAGAAATGCATATGTCTGGGGATTTGGGCCACAGGGCTGAGAGGTAAATTGCTTCCATCCACTGTCCTAACTTTAAGCATGCCTCCCATGACATGTTTCCTAAGAGGAAAGAGTGGCATTCTATTTCTGGACAGTTATCGGAAAGAAAAGACAGGATTTCTATGGAGGGAGATAACGTCTGCTCTATACTTTATGAAGAATGGCGATGCAAGCAGTTTGCTGCTTGTCTTGGGGCAAAGGGTAGACAGCTGCAGGTTTGTTGGGAAGAAAGGTGGCTCCCATCTCTCATTTCTCTTAGTTTGACTCATTTGTTCATCTAAAATGTACACATATATGACTGTAGACCACCTGTGTGGGTTTCTCAGCCAAACCCTGGGTTTTATTGCCTAGTATACCCAAGTGTCCCCCTCCCAATTCACATAGTGAAATCTATTCCCCAGTATGATGGTATTTGGAGATGAGAACTTTGTGAGAGAATTAGTTCATGAGAGTGGAGATTTCATGAATTGAATTCCTGCCCTTATAAGGAGCTATAGCTAGCTTGCACCTTTTGCTATTTCAGAAGAGTCGTCATAAGAACTTTATCTTCCTGGCACCCTGATCTTTGATTTTCAGTCTCTAGAACTGTAAGAAACATATTTCTGTTTTTTTATAGTCACCCAGTCTGTGTTAATTTGCTAAAACAGTCTGAATTGACTAAGAGAGAGCCTGTTTTGGTCAGGTGTTCATTATGCATTATTATTAGCAAAAGCAATTGATTCTAATTCATCCAGAGCAATGCTACAGGTAATTGGAAGAACTTAAAGAAGCTGGTAACTTTTCAGAGGTGATTGGGAAGCTGCCCAGATGTTCTTGTGACACTGTTTTTTGTTTTGTTTTGTTTTGTTTTGTTTTGTTTTGTTTGTCTACTTTGTCAGTCAGGATCAGTATACAATAGGCCTACTCAATTTTTTTTTTATGTGACTAAAATTATGGTCCTTTTTCTCAATAAAGTTTATGGTTACTTCTTTTTTCACATTTTATTTTTTTTAAAACAAAACAAAGGATAGAAATGGTACAGAATTTCAAAAAATAGTAAGAAATTAACACTAGCTAATTATTGCATATTGTTAGAAGTAGTTGTTCAGGTTACAAAATTTAGGCATAAAAATGATCAAACAATCAAACAATGAGAGCACAAAGTGTTATTTTTGATGAAATTATAGAGATTAGTAGTATAGTTATCTATCATATATATATATATATATATATATATATATATACACACATGTATATGTATACCTATATATTTCTTTTTTAAATTTTGCTTTTTTAGTGCATGTTTGCAATACATGAAGTTTACTTTCTTCTTGGGGAGTAGGTACATGTACATAGCATATATTGATTTTTTTTATTCCCCTTCTTATCCCCACCTACATCCTTTCCTCCATCTGTAGATCCCCTTTCCCCATTTTCATTATTATTTTAAATATTATTGTTTTTAGTTCATGTTTATAGTATATAATGTTTATATTCATTGTGGGTATTTGGTACAGGTACATGACATACCTTAAATCTTTTTACTACCTTTTCCCCTCTTTGCATCCCTTTCCCTTAGACTCTTGGATCCCTTCCCATTTTCAGAAGATGTATCTTCCTGTTTACTTCTGTCAACCCTTCATTTTGCACTTTATTTACAGTTTACTTTACTCAAGTAGAGATACCATACTGTATTTAAGCTTGTGTGTCTGATTTATTTCACTCAGCTTCTGGTTACTTGTTGGCCCTTAAAATAGTCCATCTCCTGAGAGGAAGGGAGGAAAAGAGAGAGTTAGAAATATTGCGACTTTGGCTAGGGAAGAGAGAGTTGAAGAAGGGACATTTCACATTTGGAATTTAAAACTTGAAGTTCTCCATCAAACAGTACAGTTCTTATAACACCAATCAAATTTCGTAGCTGAATCAGGTCATAGATATACAATGGACTATATGAAGTCAGTCAAAAAGACAAATTTCTGAAACAGATTTGGTGATGGTAGGAATCTGTAACCAATCAACTGCCCATTTCCTATGGGGAAGAAAAACACTTTTAATGCAACAAAGTGGTCCTCACCTATTTCAGCATTCACATATTCTCATGGGTGGCTGAATTCCAAACACTGAGCCATTATTCTTTGAATTTACAGATGGACCCTCCCAAAGATCAACTAAATAATTCCCTTGAAGCTTAAAGACACAAACAGTTTGTAGCTTGTTTGCTGTAAAATTAGCTTCTGCTAAATTAAAGGAACCAGTGTAAATGCAGGAGTGACCCTGGTGCAGCGGGGGCCACACATTAGATTGACTGAGCTTGTGTCCTCACTGTCAAGCAGTAGGGATCTGGCAGCATTTCTGAAAATGCTTTATTTTAGCACACGTTCCTCTGGAACCTCCAAAAGGATTTTTCATTGTTTTTTGTTTTGTTTTTCAGTGGAGCTTAATAATTATTCTAAGAGTTAAATTTTAATCTTAAAACACAATTATCATTGTAGGATACCCATCTGCTTCTGAGATTTCTAGCTTCTCTCCTGTCTCAACGTTTGCTCCTTCAAATCGAATGCATGCACATGATATGATAGAAAAAGGAACAGCAATAGCAATAGCTGAAGACCGTGGTATCTTTCTTGTTTTCAGGATGTTAGTACGGACTCAGTAGTCATCTCTTAGTAGTGTGTGGTTCATAGGGAAGATTCTGAAACAGAAAAATGGTGCTAGCAGTGCTATAGAAATTTTCTCTGTACAAAATTGAACAAAGAAAGGAAA
>RJWT010005499.1:0-30855 GCA_004365215.1 Cuniculus paca | reverse complement strand
TTGCCATGAGTCTTTTCCTCTTCATTTACCTATTTGGGTTACATCTCATATAAAATTCATTGTTTCTTAGAATACAATTTGAGTTAGCAGTCACTGTTTATGCGTATCATGTATTTTTTTCACCCTGATTTTTGATGGGCTGGCAAGTGACCGTAATTCTGATTATAGTGGTGGTTACAGAACAAAAAAGTTTGTTTTCAAAAATAAAGGAGCACTCTGAACAGTTACTTAAATGGAGCTTCTAGAATAGCTTTCTTTAATGTTTACTATAAGTATTAGTTTATTTTTAAATATGTAATTGAACACAATAAAACAGAATTCTAAGGGAACAAATTAATATCCTAAAAACAAGAGTAAAGAATTACATGTTTTACATATCAGTAGGGACTAGTATCTCTTTAATTTAATAAACTTTAAAGTTGTTTCAAGCTAAATGAAGATCTCTTTGATTCAATGGTAAGTCATTAGAGGTATTGCTCTTGCGATCCCTTTTTCCCAATTATAAAGTGACACATTAATATTCTTGTTTACATAATAACAAGAGTTGTATTAAGTATGGTCAGTTCCTCAGAGTCCCATTAATACTGAGTTGTATTAAGTATGATCAGTTCCTCAGAGCCCCATTAATAGGTAAGATCAACTCTTATAGCATGAAGTAACAGGAATCTTAAGGATGTAACTATTGAAAATAGTAGGCTTCTATTCTCTTATTTAAAATTAGCCCCAAATAATGACTTTTTATTGAAATTCTGCTTGTTGTAGAGATTTAATTTTTTTTTTTTTGTGGTGCCAGGGATTGAACTCATGACCTTGCGCTTGCCAGGCAGGTGCTTAGGCCACTGAGCTAGATCCCTGGCCCTTGTATTTTTGAGACAGGGTCTCACTATGCCGTTCAGGCTGGCCTTGAGCTCACTTTGTAGCCCAGGCTGGTCTTGAACTCACAACGATCCTCCTGTCTCAGCCTTCCAAGTGCTGGGATTACAGGCGTGAGTCACCACACCCGGCGAGATTTTATTTTTTAATTCTCAAAATAACTTCAAAATAAATATTATTGTATTCATTCAGTATCTCTGTTTTGGTAGTATAGAAGTATAGTTCATAATGCTAGTGATTTTTATTAGTTCGCTTAAATCTCTTTAGGCAGTATGTAATCCAGTGGCTCCAGTGCATCAACAAAACTAATGTCTATTCTTCACTGTCTTCTGCTTTCCATAAAAGCATCTTATGATGCTTTTCAGATACTTTCATCCTAACACTGCCAGTCTTTGCAGCATTATGTATTGTCTCTTCCAGTGCACTTCATTCCTGTTCTTTCAAAAATGGAAAGTTTTTTTTCACCCTTCCAGCATCTCTTTGCTTTAGGGGCCTGAACTAAGCCATGTGCCTATCCCCGGACCGATCGCTTGGGAAGGAGGATGGACTTCATTGGTTTAGTTGAGCCACCTTCAACTAATACAAGCTGGAGGATGAAGTTAATACAAACTAGAGAGGCTCAGTCTTCCAAAGGACACTGTGGTGACTATTTTTTTTTAATGTAAGATAATTTAGATAGTAGTGTGTATTACATTCTAGACAAATGCTTAGAGCTGTAGATACATTTTGGTTTTCAAAACTATCTGAGAGATAAGTGGTATTAAATTCCTGTTGTATGGAAGTTTAAAAACGTTAGAGCAATTACCAAGGCCATATGATTAATCAGACGTAGGTCAGTCTATTTATATTATTTTCACCATTATTAGCAGATTGCCCGTAGTAAGTCAAAACTTGGCTATTAAAAATACATTAAGTATTATCTTAGAAAATCATCCTTACTATAGAATTTTTGGAAATTTTATGTATTCTATCTATTCTATCTTGGTTTAATGTGCAGCACACTTGTACAGAAATAAGCTTTGTTAAGTTAGAATTACGAAGGAAAGTTATTTGTCTTTTGCCCAATTTGAGCACGAGATCCTTGCTGCAATGGTTAAGGAGGTATTCTATGCCATATGCATCAGATACATATATGTAACATGCTTATATATGTATAGTGTGTGCTACATATATGAATACAGTATATAACAAATTCTGAGAGGGTTTTAACTTGGCAACTAAGAAAATGACGAACTGGTTAAAAGACACAGGACTTGCCCTCTAAACTAACCTTACAGTGATTTGAAATGAAAGCATCATCTGTTAGTCTCTGGTTCTTCAATTAAGGCTAATAATCAGATATTGTGCTTAAAGGAATATTTCTAGCTAGTCTGAATAATTTTCTGTCTATCTTTAGTTCGTAACTCTAGTCCTATGCCCTTGGGGAGTTTGTTCTTCCTGTGGAGTTCTTACTTGTTATACTTGTACAAGGTTCAGACTTTCATGCCTGAATCATAATCAGTTAAGATTTACCAAACACCTTCCCTCAAGCTAGTTTTCTGCTGAGTAGTTGACTTGGTTTATGGAGATAGGCAGCTCTGCTCCTTCACTTAAGATCACACTATCTTGTGCCTCCAATAACTAAAACTTGGAAACAAATTTAAAAATTGGCTCCCAGATTTAATGATTTTAATGAAGAATATTTTTCTAAGGCAGAATTTTCATTGGATTATTAAGACAACCAGAAATCCCTTCTATATCTTTGGCTTTGTCACACTATTTTGAAGTAGGTCCTTGTCTCTAACTAGCTGGTGCTTTCTTTACCTTATTGAATTTTTACCCAACTCTAAATGCTGTTTAAATGTTTTCTTTATAAATATATATTATTAATCAGTGATATTTAATAATTTGCTAAATTTCTTTGTTAAACAATAATTTCAGATACTAAGCAGCATTTATTAACTAACAAAGCATTGAACAACAAAGATACCTTCCTCCTCACTAGAGGTGCTGTTAGCAATTCGGGGAGGCAAGTGGGGAGTGCAAAGTGAAGAAGTAAATTTTGAAAGGGCATTGGACTCATGAAACTGCTACATATGAGCTAACTTTAGAAAGAAATACTATCAGGGTTCCATAGAACAAAAGTTATATGTTCATTTTAAAATCAAATTGTAGAACAAATCTTTTCATCTGAAAGTAATTCTATCACTTAAAAATAATGCTATGTAGTTTCAAAACCAGAAGGTTGAACTTTTTCTAAAACAGACAAATGTTTATCTAGCAAAAGAATTTATATGTGAATATTGGTCCAAAGGGGTATCTTGAACTACAAATTGTAAATCCATTTTAGTGGACATTTTTGATAGCTATTAAAGTTGAGAAGTTTATGATTACTGTTTTTTAATATTATGTGTTTTGTTCAGACCTTAAACTTGATAGAAACTTTTAGTCATCCAATAATTTAATACATTTGGTAGTCTTATAAAATGAATAGAAAAAAATGATCTAACACCATTAAGTTCATTGTTTTTTAATTTTTTTTATTTTTAAGAGAATAAAACAAAACGGAAAAAAGCAAATCACAACAGAACAATGCAAGCAACACAGGACTTCACAACAAGACAACAGGAAATCAATAGTAGCTATCATAATGTCTCTTGTTTTGTTCGAAATAGTTGTCCATACCTTCACACACAATACAATCAAACTAAACAAATTAGTATAAAACCAATGACAACAAAAGAATGAATGCATGGGACTTCAAAACAAGACCATAGATCAACAATGGCTACCATAATGTCCCTTGTTCTGTTCAAAATACCTGTCCATACCCTCATACATAATGAAATCAAATAGAAATCAAATAATAGATAACAGACTAAAACCAATCAAAACAAAAGAAGGAAAGCATTACAGAACTTCAAAACCAGATAACAGGAAATGAACAATGGTTACTATAATGTCTCATTTTCTTCAAAATAGCTATTCATACCATCATACATAATAAAATCAAACAAAGCAGAATAAAACCAATTAAAGAAAGGAATGAAAGCACTGTGGGACTCCAAAACAAGATAATAGGAAACCGACCATGATTACCATAATACATCCCATTATGTTCAAAATAGCTGCTCATACCATCAGACACAGTAAAATCTAGCAAAACAAGACAGAATGGAACCAAACCTAACAACATTGTGAAAACATTACAAAAGTTCAAGACAAGACAATAAGAAATTAACATTGGTTACCACCTTATCCTCCTAGTTGTTTCCTCCCCTACCACTTTTATAATATCTGTTGTGTTTTTGGATCCCACTAACTCCTTCTGTTTTTCATGCTAGTGGTCACCCATATGAGTTCAAACTGTTAAGCTCATGAACATGATCTCCAGTTGCATCCATTTACCTACAAGAGCCTTGAGATTATCCTACTTTATAGCTGGGTAGCTTTCCATTGTATGAAAATACCGTATCTTTCTTATCCATTCTGTGGTTAATGGGCAAGTTACCCTTGCTTTTTTCTGGTCTCCTGTTGCATGGAACAATTGTTTTCTCCCTTTGATTTTCGTCTATGAATTTCCTTTCAAGATAAATGTGTTTCTTGCATACAGTATATTGATGGATCTTGTTTCTTGATCCACTCTCCCTGTGTTTCTTTTTATTGCTGAATTGAGGCCATCTACATTAGTGGTTACAAGCAGCATACATTGGTTTGTCTCAGCCATGCTATCCTCCTGCTGTTGGCCCTCCACTTTTCCCCTTCATTCAGTTGCCTGTCCTGTTTGGCAGTCTTCCTCTGCTGCTATTCCTGGAACCATGGTCATCTTTATCTCTCTCTAGAGTATCCTTCAGCACTGTCTGTGGGGTTGGGTTTGGTGGTCGTGAATTCCTTCAGTTGTTCTTTATTATGGAAGTATCTTATTTTTCCATCAATTTTGAAAGATATTTTTGTAGGGTACATTAATCTGGGTTGGAAGGTTTTTTCTTTCAGGATTTGAAGCACTTCATTCCAAACTCTTCTTGACTTGATGGTTTGTGTTGACAAGTCTGCCATGATTCTGATTGGTTTTTCTTTATAGATGATTTGCTTCTTTTCTCTAACAGCTTTTAATAGTTTGTTCTTGTGTTGAATTTCTGGGATCTTGACTATTATATGTCTGGGTGTAGATTTATTTTGGTTGTGGCTAGAGTTCTATATGCTTCACTTATTTTTATACCAGATCCTTTTCCCATGTTTGGGAAGTTTTCTGCTATTACTTCTGTAAATAGTCTTTTTATTTCATTTGTGTTGACCCCTGCATCTTCATTGATACCTATCACTCTTAAATTATTTCTTTGCATCTTCTTGCAGCTGTTGAATTGTTATTTCCTGGTTCCTTGTAATTTTTAAAAGATCTTTCCTTTCACAATCACTAGCTGCAATCCTGTCGTCAAGGTCTGAAAGTCTATCTTCAGTCTCTTTCAAGCAATTTTGCCAGTTTTCAATTGACTTTTTAATTTCCTGGATATCTTTTTGAATCTGTTTCATGCATTGTAATTCCTTTCTATATTGCTCATTCAAGGTTTCCAGCATTTTCTTATGCTCCTCTTTTTTATCTATGTCTTCTTCAGATATGCTGGGCAATTCTTTATGTTTTTCATTTCTTCTTTTACCTGAGACGTTATTTCTGATTTGATTACTTTTACAATCCCATGAAGTTGTTTTTTTACTCCAGTTGTTATCCTCTTGGAGATTTCAGGTGTGTGACTTCCATTTTCTTCCATGACTGTATCTCCCAGACTTGTTCTGTGTGGGCTAGAGGTCTGAGATTGCCTTTTGCTTGTCTTGTCATTCTCCTGGGTTCCTCCCAACAAACTAGTTTTGGGGTCCCACTTCCCACGTTGGCTACCCCTCCGCAGTGTAGGAGAAATGGGACAGGCACCTGAGTTCCTCTGACCCCAGGTTTACAGGGAGGGTAGCAGGCTGTGGGGCAGGCTTTTCCAGTCTTGCAACTACACTGGTTTCTCCCCAATAGCCAGGGGTGCATGGTGGTGGGGCTTCTTCTCTCTACCTGCGTGTCTACACTGGAACTCCCACGATAATGGCAAGCATAAAGGGGTGTGTTTGTCTGATTCTCCCAGTGGCTGATGGTTGCCTGAAGGAAGCAAGGGCCTCCAGTGATGGCCTGCAAGCACATGGGGCTTACCTGGCTGCATGTCTCTGCTCCCACTGGCTGCCCACAGGATGCAAGCCTTCTGTTGTGGGCACCAGCAGGCAGAGGCAGATCTGCTGGTTTTCTCTGCCCGTGCTGGCAGTCTACAAGAAGCACAAGTTTATTCTTTAGGCAAAAGTTTATTGATTTTACAGGTGGTCCACCCAAATTTGTATAACACTTGGCTTGTAAGATAAGATGTTAGAAAAATGAATATTTTGAGAGATAAGTTATTTATTATACAGATATTCTCATTTAAGAAAAGCCACTAAGTCTTCACATCCAGGGCTTTTCTATATTAAAAAAAAGCATAGATCCCTGCTAAAGAGGGTAAATAATAAAATGGCAATTAAAATGCTAATCTCTCTTACAGAACTCCAGTTTAACATCTGGGGGGGTCTAACAGAAAATGTGAATGATTGTTGTAAAAGAACATGTATTTCTTTCTAACATATTTAAATTCTGGGTACTACAAGAGACTATACTTAACCAACTAAAAAAAACACCAGTAAGTCACAGTTTTTAATGGTATTATGAATGAATGCAAATTTTAAGGCTGAACTATCCAATATGGTCTATGGTCTCAGATGGGTCTTTAGCTGTTGAAATGTGGTTAGTATTTCTGAATTTTAAATTTCATTTAATTTTAATTGGTTTAAATTTAAGAACTGATACTTGATTTCGTTAGTGGAAACTTTTAAGCATGTTCAGAACAACTCGAGTTGTTTTATGAAATTTAAATGCATATCAAATATTTCAGAGGAAGATTTGCATTTAAATTACAGTATAACCATAAGAATAAAACAGTATATCCCAGAGGCTTAGTATGGTAAAGAAGTAAAATATCTGAGGTATAATTTTTATGTTGATGCAGGTCAATAAAAAATATTTTGGCTATATTGGGATAAAGAAAAAATATTTTTAAAATCAATTTTACCTTTTTTAATATTATAAAATGTGGCTAGCAGTACATTTTAAATTACTGTTTAGATTGTATTAGATTCATCTTGGACCAGGGTGCCTTAAGTTTTTCTAAGACATAACTGGAGTCTATTAGATGCACAGAAGTGCAGTTATGGCCAGTGACTAAACCTTATCAAAATGATATCGTTTCTCTTTTTGTCTGTTATTACAGAGATAGTAGTGTGAATACTTACAAGTCTTACTTAATTTCTGAATCTAGTAACTAAGAATATCATTTACTTTTCTCTTTAAGTAGGAGTGATTGTAGTCTTTCTTTAGTGTTAGGGAAAAATCAAATCCTTTAGAAGATTTTAGTTAAACAAATTGGTGACAATCATGACATGAGAACAAGTATGGCTTTGACTGAATATTATTATGCCTTGGGTAATATGCAGTGTAAAGCACTTAAAGTACCTTCACAGTATCTAGAAAAGTTTATAGTGTCTGGTTTCTATCCAGACATATTCTTTTCATGCTTAATTTTATCACCACCTGAAATAGGCAAAAATCATGGCCAAACAGGTAATGCCTTTTATTTTGTCAGGTATTCCTAATAGACTGTAATTGTAAGTTTCATGAAAAATTTCTCTCATTGTTTTGTTGATTCCTCTAGGAGGTGACTTCCTCTCCTTTCTGAGAAAGAAAAAAGATGAACTAAAACTCCAACAGTTAGTGACATTTTCCTTAGACGTTGCTTCTGGTATGTTTTATCTCGAGAGTAAAAACTGTATACACAGGTAAGGAGAATATTTATAAAGCATTTTTCACCCTTTTTAGTAGAATGCTAGCAAATGGTTTATTTGCTATAATATAGCAGTAAATATGTTTTATACAACATATTTTCATGGTGGTATTTACATTTTGTGTGGAAACATTCTTTGCTAGTTGCTAGTGTTCACAGAAATACTTATTTTCCTTTTGAGGTAAGTACCTAATTACACAATAACTTGCCTCTTAAAATTTTTTTTTGTAATCATGAATAATAGTGACTAGACATATACTATAATTTAGTAATGCTAAGAAACTACAGCCTTATAGTTTCCCATGTTACTTATTCTCATTCTTCAAAATCATGTAACAGTGTAATAAGAAAACAGTAATGAATGACAGTGCATTTGGCCAAGGGTAAGAGCTTTTAGCATACTAATTAGAGTATTTCAAAGGAGATTTTAGAAAACATTCTGTGATTATGCATAGTGTCTTAATGTTTTATAGATTGTGTTTTTTTAGTTGCTTGCAGTCACAAGTGATCTTTACTCCTGAATGTCACTGTAACTAGAAATCTGTAAAGAGAATTCATGTCAAATCCTGAATATGACTAAGTGGGGAACAGGTGTAGTTTGTATTCCCTGGAAACAGTGCGTTGTACCTATAATACTACAGCAGGCTTTATGTCAGGTTGAGCTATTGTAGACCACCCAAACTAGCTTAATTATTGAAGGACACTTTTGAGGTTTTTCATTATGTGACCCTTGACTTGACATTCTGGTAACACTGTGTAATACGTAGTTACAGCAAAACAGAGTTATCTTCACCTTTACTGTATGCTTATTTGATCTCAATTCTTGGCCACAATTTTCCCAAAACATTTTGCTTACTATTTAGTTCTGCAGCTGAAACTGTGACCTACTTTTCAAATACAGTTCAACATTCACATACATCCTAAAATGCATTTCAGTGAAGTTACTATTTTCCTGAAAGTTAAGACAACTAAAACTTAGCCACCATCATTACGTTTCTGTTTCACTTTCTATAAATATAAACTGTATTACATTGTAAGAGCTTTATTTTTGAATACTTAAAACATTAGAATTCATATAAGAATTGTATTATAATTAATTTATAAGGGGTGAACATTGTTTTAAATTACATTAACATAAAGAGTTTGTTGAGATGTCAGGGTCTTTTTTCCTACCAAATACTGCATCACATGCTTTAGTTACTCGTTTTGTATCACTATTTTTTTCATACTATTAGGCAATCTATGACTTTAAGCCATAAGAAATGTGCATTAGCCAAGGGTATTTTATTCATCAATTACCAATAATATTCTTTAATTTTTAGTACATTGCAGTTGAAGGAACCATTGTTTCCGTTTCTTGCTACTTGTAATGATTACTTTTTTTAAAAAAATGGATGTCTTGTTTTTTAATTATTAGAGTTAAAGCCATTTTAGGTTACAAATGGTAGTTTTTAAAAAATTTATCCTTTGCACTAAATCATAGTCATTGTCATCATGTACTGTATGGTTTTTCCAATTTGCTTTATAAGATTTTTCATAGGGTTTTGAAAGTCAACCTTGGCTTGACCACAAATGCCAGCAGGTTATGCAAAGACCTGGAACTTTTGCCTACTGGGAAGGTTTCCTGACTGAACATCACGAACAGTGTCACTGAGAGCAGGTTTGATGAATAGGTTTCAGCAGTAGCTCTCGTGCTGAGGATTCCAGAATCGGCTACAGAGAGTCAGTAATTGATTATTCACAAGTGAGAAGCAGGAGCACAGAAGCCCCAAATCTGTTGTGCTTGGCACAGAGTCTCTCTTTTTATCTTCATTCCTATAAAAATACATTTCTGGTTTTTAAAATGTTTGATACAATTTTTCCTCACTAACCACTTTATAATAACAGTGTAATATTTTTCTATTACCACTTCCATTGAATTCTTCTAAACTGTCTTTTCTCTTGTTAAACATGAAAACCAGATGAATCTTGTCTTCAGCCATTGATAATTTTTCTTTTTCAAATCTGTGGCAATGCTCTTTTAGATCAATTTATTGTTTTCTTTTCACTTTAGTGCCGCACCAATACATGGTATTATATGGAGAAAATAAATCGTTCTTTGTGTTGTGTTATCGGACCTGTTCCTATGGCCAGCCTGTGGAACTGGTTCTCTGACAGCAATAGTAATCGGAATGGAATAAAATTCCACTGATTTTATTTATAGTTAAAAGAAACATTCAAGACACATTATCGAAGAAAAATATGTAATACTATAGTGAAAAGTTACTTTCCTATTTGGAAAAGTTTCTTATAAAGTATTTCTGAGGTTAATTAAAATATAAAACATGATCAAAAGTTTCTTTTCAGATAGTGAGCAGAAAAGCACTAAATCCTATTTTTGACATTTCAAAATATTACTGAAGTAAATGCGTGTCTCTGAATTATAGTTTGTACAATAAATTCAAACAAAACCTTATGTTACAAGAACTTACGTATTTTGTTCTGTTACTGATTAGAGGGCATTAGAATTCAGTACTTGAAAATATTTATAATTGTCTTGCCCAAATACTGTCTTACCCAAATATAGTCTCTTTAACTTTGGGGGGGACATATTTTTTCTAAAATTCCTATTTTTATTACTGTGAGACAGAGCAGTGTCTTGTTAAAGAAAAACAAATATGACAAGTATGACAATTATAAAGTAGAAATGTATAATTACGTTAAGAAATAACTGCATTTGTTGTTCTTGTGAGCTCCACTTCCAGGAAATACTCTTAAATTGATACAGTTCCTAATTGTAACAGTTTCCCCTTATAGTTTGAGACTCCTGGATGTCTTGTATTTTCATTTACTTTTAATCAGCTTAATTTTCTTTATAATTATTCTATAAACCAATATGTAGTTTTCTGTCATACTTGTATTTTATATTATTTCAAATACACTGATCAATTTTGCCTTTATGACAGTTTTACAAATTTGACATTTATGGTTTATTACTAATAAACCATTTTTTAAGATTTATTTTTATTTGGGGCTATGCCTTTGATGTTTGATATCTATAGATATTTAAAAAGAGATACACTATTGATATGTATTCTAATTAAAGATCATAATTGGACATTGTGGGAACATTTCTTTGTTTCATACTATTCTAAGTCATTGTCATCAGAAAAGGTATTTTTAGAGGGGTGAGGTATATGATTTCTTTTTCCTTTAAATTTCATACTGATTGTACAGTTCAATCTACATTTGATTTTTTTATTGTGTTGTATTTGTTATGGAGTAAGAACAAATTAAAGTCTTCTCAGACCACATTCATTTTATTACTCACTCAGGGTTTTGCATAATCATTGAGAAATGGCGTTTCCAGTACATGTTGAACCTTCCTAATCTGAAATACTCTGAAATCTGAAAAATTTTGAGCACCAGCATAATGTCACAAGTAGAAAATTGCATACCCTGTGGATATGAATAGTTGCTTATCTGTGTCAAGGGATTTCCAACAGGAAACTCATGGTCCCTGCCTTCAGATGGATAGAATATAAAAATTAACATAAAGAGATAGTCAATTTTATGCTTATATGTAAAATTATTTGGAAATAATATTTAGACTGTCTGATATGACCTTTTGGTATAGGAACAGTGGTGGAAACTGTCAGGGGAACCTTTGCAGAGTGTAAGTGAAACTTGATGGGTGGGTGTGTTGCTGAAAAAGAGGAGAAAAAAATATTCCAGCTAAAGGAAAGTTGAGAACAGTTAAAATATTATGCATGAGAAGGCATCACTTAATCAAGGAACTTCAAAGAATTGTTGCTACCAGGATAGGAAATTCAAAGGAGGTAGGCCTGAATCAGGTGAACAGGAGTGTTCTCACCAAAAGCCATGTATGCCCTCTAATTTGCCTAACCTGGAGGAATGAATATACATTTATATTACTTTAAGAAAGTGGAAATGCAGCCGGGCCTGGTGGAGCACACCTGTAATCCCAGCACTCGGGAGGCTGAGACAGGAGGTTCATTGCGAGTTTGAGATCATCCTGGGCTACAAAGTGAGCTCAAGGCCAGTCTGAATGTCATAGCAAGACCCTGTCTCAAAAAGACAAGGGCTGGGGATTTAGCTCAGTGGTCTAAGCGCCTGCCTGGCAAGTTCAATCATGAGTTCGATCCCTGGTGCTGCGAAGGAAAAAAAAAAATGATTTTTAAGTGGAAAAGTACTTGGAACTTCTGGAAAAGTAGTATGAACAAAATTTACAAAACCCTGAAAGTATATAATCTTATGAAAATATGTAAGTATGGGACCAATTTTATTTTTAAATTTCACTAGAAAAACTAATTTAGGAAAGTTCAGATTCCCCAGAAAAGAATAACATTTCATTTCCCTCATGTGTGCTACAAGTAGATTGCCTCATCCAGTGATTTGTGATAAGACTTGGGCATATATACTTTTAAAGATAAATGGAAGATTTTGTTTCTACCTTTTTTTGGAGACTTTTTATGAGGTAGAAAGCAGCAAGGGACTAATACCACATTTCTTTCTGTCCTTCCCTCTGTGTTCACTTGGACTTTTATTTCTTTTCCTTGCTGCTTTATTTCCCTCTAGCTCTAGAGACTACATTTTTCTACCTATTTACAAGGGCTCTCACATGACCTATGATTCAATACTCTATAACTATCTGAACACAATCTCTGTAGCATTTTCCCCAATAATCTTTGAGGATTTTTTTTTCTCTTATTTCTTAACTGCACCTGAGATCACATGCATCTGAGGTCCTCCTAAACTGTGAATGTACTAAAGAGGTATTTTATACCTCATCTATTTAAGTGGAAGGATAAAAACAAAATAAACAAATGGGAAAATGTATGCATATAGAAATGAAGTTGTTTTTGATCTGAACTCATCATTTCTATTTCATGATCTACCATCTGCTCAATAGAAGGCACTTGAAGCCCTCTTTAAGTAACTGAAGCCAAGAGAGCTTAAATGAAGGTCACCCAGATAATTAATGGCAGGGTCACTGGTCAGTCTGAGACTTGCTGATCGCATTCTAACATAGTCCCTCTCATTGCAGTGCCAGGGTTTTTCTCTCTCATTCTAGTACAGTTGGAGTGTCCCTTATCTGAAATGCTTGGGCCCAGAAGTGTTTTAGATTGCAAGAGGTTTTCATATTTTGGTACATTTACATATACATAATGAGAAATGTTGGGGATGGGACCTCAGACTAAACATAAGGCTTTTTTTTTTTTTTTGGTTTTTTTTCAGTATCAGAAATCAAACTTGGGGCCTTCTGCTTGCCAGGTAGGTAGGCACTGTGCCACTGAACTACATCCCTGGCCCTAAACATAAGTTTTTATTTGTGTTTCATATACCCCTTATATACATAGTCTGAAAGTAATTTTATAAAATGTTTTCAGCATACCTGTGCTTTTACTGCGACACATCACATGAACTCGGGTGTGGAATTTTTCCACTGTGCCATCATGCCGGCACCCAGAAATTTTTAGATTTTGGATTTTAGACTAACTATACTCAACCAGTAATCCTAACAGCTGATGCGTACAGAGGCTATGTTGAGTACCAGACACTGTAATTAGACCTTTAGATGCAAAGTTGAAGAATGTGGGCTTTCACGAGGATAGTTACTTTTATGTGTGTTGTTCACCATTGATTCCAAAAGCTTGCCAATGAACCTGGCACTTAAAGTAAATGAATGAGTTTTCAAAATGAGAGTTACTATTCTTAAGTTGATTTTACACATGCAGAAATTTAGAGTTAGACGAGTTTTAAGTATCTTGCCCAAGATCATATTAAAAGACAATGGCAGATTCAGCATGCGAATCTTAGTAGGTTGGTTTTAGTCAGGAGCCTACACACCCTGAATCACAATGTTAGATTCCTCTGCCTTCCGCGACTCCCTCAGACCAATGAGACTCACGGCAGAAGTCCAGAGGACACTTGGTGTGATGGTTCAGGTTATATTCGACTTCTGAACTCTGTCTTTCCCTCTGTTTACTTTTATTATTCCTTCTCCTGGTCTTCATGCTTCATTTCCCTCCAAGTCCAAACATTACTTTCCTCTGTCTCATTTGCAAAGGAATCCCAGGATATTTGAATCAATATAATCTTCTAGGCGCAACATCTAAAGCTAATTGGTCTTTTGACCTCAGATTTCAAACTCTTGGCAAAAAGACTTATTTGGCTCACCTTGTATTAAGCATCTACCCTGTTTTAATCCATAACCTGCTAGACAGTGAGATGTGGGCCGAGTCACTGCTGCAGAGAAACAATCAGGTACTCAGGTTCCTACACCGTGCCACTCGACAAGAAATGTAGGAGAGAGTATTTGGTGAAAAGAAAGAGCTTATTCGGCTGGATGTGGTGGCTCACAGCTGTAATCCCAGCACTCCGGAGGCTGAGACAGGAGGATCGTTGCAAGTTCAAGACCAGCCTGGGCTACAAAGTGAGCTCAAGGCCAGCCTGAACTGCACAGTGAGACCCTGTCTCAAAAAGACAAGGGCTGGGGATCTAGCTCAGTGGCCTAAGCGCCTGCCTGGCAAGCACAAGGTTCTGAGTTCAATCCCTGGTGCTGCAAAAATAAATAAATAAATAAATAAATAAATAAATAAATAAATAAATAAAGTAAGTTAGTTTATTCAAAACTAACTCCAAAGGAGATGGAAGAGTCTCTTATTGCCCCAAGTTTGCATTTCACTGGACTTTAAAAGTAAGGAAGAGAAGGGAAATCTGCATGTTCCTCTCAGACAGTCCTATACCAAACTGATGGCAAAGCCTTTGAAACCAAGTAGAAAATTAAACTGTGCTTAGATACATTTCCCAGTTTCTTCCCCTTTGTAAATATGATCAGCTACATGGGTCTCTCCTATGAAGGAAATTTTAAAACCCTTTGAGAAAGACCTTTTTGTAGGGATAAGGAATCCTTGTCAGATCTTCGTGTTTTCCTGGGATGATTCATTCCCACGCGGTTCCATGATACAGGGACTGCAGTGAGTCCAGACCGTCTCTGTGAATCCTAGCTTGTACTCAAGAGTCTGCGACTAGCAAGAGATTAAGCTCAAAGCACTGAAGTGGGTTCATGATACCCCAGAGATTTGATTCACCACTGGTTGAATTCAGATTCTCAAGTCTCTTGTGGCCTTTGAGCTAGAAGTAGCATCCAAACAGGGACAATGCAGGTTGTCCATCTTGCACATTGTTTGCTGTGCTGGCTTCCACATGGAATCGGAGCACTCAGCGTAAGGCAAGTGAGGAATTCCAGCCTGTGCCATCGCTAAGCAATGACTCATCTCAGTTTGGTCATTTCAGGAATTACTGGTGGGTTTTTTGTTTGTTTTGTTTTGTTTTTTGGCTAAATTATTGTTTATAAATATTATTCATTGTTTTATAAAACAAAGCAGCACTCTGAAAAGATTTCATTCCCAGGCCCTAGAGACTTTGCCCTACTTAATTTTTGGCATACGTTTATCTTATTTTAACAATCCCCAGCCATAGTTCAACTTAGAACGTTTAGACTTTAACACCCTGGGAGTGATAACCATTTAGTAGAAACTGTACTGTGAATTTTGATCTTTACTTGACCTGGCAGTATGTAGTTAGGGTAGTTTGTTGAGTTACAGCTTCCAGTCAACTGTTCAATCACAAGGGTGAGCGACCTGTACTAGTGGTGGTGAGCCCATGGCACGTGTGTTGTTTTTCTTTTAAGGTAAAAGATGTTAATGTCTGAGGGTTTTTTTTCCTAAACTAAAACCTCATATTCAGATTTAATTGCAGGGTTGGCACTTTGTGGTAAGTGGGTGCTGGGTTGCAGTTCGGGCACTCACCTCTAAAAGGCTTGCCATCACTGACCTTTATGTTACACAGTGTACTGTGTTGCTAAGATACAATGTCCAGTAGATTAAGTATATTAAATGCGTTTTCAATTTGATATTTTCAGTGTGTGATGGATTTATTGGTACATAACCCTGCCATAAACAAATGAGCATCTGTGTATATATACCTGTATTCGTGTGTATGTACATATATAAATACATATGTATGTATACATACATGTATAAATGAAATGCTGGTTTATTTTTGTAGCCTGTTTTCTCTAACTAGATTGTAAACTCTATAGGGATATTGATTTTATTTTGCTCATTACTTGATACTCAGTACAGAAAAGACTAACATCTAGTCAGTGCTTGGTAAAAATTCACTGAATGAATAGAATTATTTACTGTGCTTCTGTTTCTCTTGATACAAAATAATACTCACTTTGACACACTGATTTAGGTTAAAGCTATTTAAGTAGGAAGGGGATGTTTCAAGGTTCTTGCCTAGTAAGAGCCTACAGCATTTTAAGAAGACAACAATTTAGTGAGAAGAGACCACCCCTGTCAATACCATTTTAAGATTAGATTATCTGTTTAGTACATGATACAGAAACTTTGCAGGAAAACATGAGCACATGAGGCAAGAAGAAATGCAGGCTATCTTAGCTCATTTTATCATAGTCCCTAGAGTTTCTAATGATGATACTCTCAGAACTGGAACCTTGTTAAATCTGACACTCATTTTCCTGCCGTATACAATGGAAGTTATAGCACCGTTCAGGAAGTACTTAATATATCTGCTAGTTTTGTTGAGTATGTTTTAAACATAGAGCTTTACTGATTCTTATATCAAATTCTGTCAACATGATCACATATTCACTCTGAGAAAAAAGCAAAATTAAAGTCTGAGTGTCTCTAGGCAGTTTATCTAAAGCCCTTATTTTCCACAGTTGGCTACCTTCCTCTCATTACCCTTTTGGCTAAGCGTTTTCAATACCGACTATGCCTGAGCCAAGCACTTCCTAGGGAACTGTGGCTGTAGTGGTGAACGAAACAAAGTTCCGTGCTTATAGAGTTTATAGAAGCGGAGGGAAGTAGATAATAAATGCATTTAAAAAATAATAAGCAAACAATTTAAAATATATGCATACATATAAGATAGAGGATAATAAGATAAAAAAGAATGGGACTGTTTGATACACAGTATTGCAGAAGACCCCAAAAAGGTAAAGAGCGAGCCAGATGAATATCAGTGAGAAAGCCCTTCTGCCAACGAGTGTAGCAAATGCAAAAACATTCTGAGCCAGTGCCGTGCTGGCTGTGCCCAAAGCAAGCCAGTGACGGAGACATGAAATGAAGTTATCAGGTGACCAGATCACAGAGCTTTTATAAGCCATTGGAAGGGCTGTGGCTTTTAGTTTGCGTGAGTGACTATGTCTATCCCAGGTTTTTGAAAGATCAGTTGTAACTCTTTTTTGAAATTATATTTAATGGGCAAGTGAAGAGCAAGAAGACAAATTAGAGTACTATCACAGTTATCTAAACAAGGTACAATGGGAGGTGATGCAGGTGGTGGTAGTAGAGATGAGATATGGTCCTGTTTTGGATGCATGTAGAAGGTAAAGCCATCAGGATTTGCTGATCTAGTAGACAATCTGTATGAGAAAAGTGTCCTGAGAGATGACTTCCTATTCTCACACGGATTTCAAAACATTGTCCTCCTACACTGTTTTCCTCCTAAATTCAGGTGGATGTCAGACTTTCCAATGTTTCATTTTTTATGATTCTGATAATTTTGCCATTACTCCTTCAAAATAGAAAAGCATACTTTGTAGCTCCCTTTCACTGGGAGTGTACTATATGCCGAGTGCTGTGTTAGTTACTAACGACAATACAACCATTGAGCAAGATGGTCATACAACGCTCCCAACATTTTTGCTGTTAACTGACTTTATAAATTCTTGTATTTCAAGGAAATGGTAGGTAGAATATGAGTAAAATTAAATATATGTGTAATTTGTAATGGGTCATACTTTCCCTGGGGTGTTGTGCTTTGTGACCTGCAGGTGAACACAATTATCACTTACCTAGGTGAATAGCTCTGTTATTGCTAGATAATAGTAATACAGATCACATCTAATCCTAGAATTAATATTATCTAAAGAATTAAAATAACAGGCATCATTTACTTCTGTTTTCATTAGCATGTAACAAACCATTCTCTTCTAAAGTAAAATTTTGTAGTAGGAAGTAAAAGACCTCTAATGTAATAAATGTTATAAAATAGCTAAGAGAACAGTTGTTTGTGGCTTGGTGTTATAATTCTACTTCTTAAGGACAAGTGGTTTTATCATTATAGGAGAGAATTGCCTATTTTATGCTCCTAAATTGACCCTTTAATACTGAGCTTTTTTGCACAGTTTAATTTACATTTTGTGGGAAAGAATTAGTGCAAATTTTGTGAACATTTTTTAACTGAGTACTTTTCATTTAAGTAGGAGTTTAATATACAGTGTGATTGAAAACTACTGTGAATGTAAATGTAAAAATACTTTTACAGTAAAAGACACATTGCCAGTAATCACCCTCACAATACTCCTCCCTTTGAACCTACCCATTCCATGGTTCTTGCCACTTTCTGAAGCAGTTCTTCAAGTCTTCACTTGTATCTTTAGTTGTGCTGTTGTGGCTGCCTCAATGGCCTGAATAATTTAAAATGTTTTGACTTTGGGGAACAGCAAGAAATTACATGGTGCCAGATCTCATGAATAAGATGGATGAAAGATACACTAATTTTTTTACCAGCCTGTCTTTCCATTGGGTGGCTGTCAGCAGCATTCACATGTTTGCTCATGCCTCATAAAGACGTGAAAGAGGACCTCCAGAACTGCTTCAGAAAGTGCCAGGAACAATGGAATAAGTGAGTTCAAGATGAGGGGGAGTTTTCTGAGGGAGATTAATAGCAATATATCTTTTACTGTAATTTTCTTGAAATTTAAACATTCACTATAATTTGGTCACCCCTTACAAACATCTGACATATGAATAGATGACTGAATAAATAGTGAGTAAAAAGTTAGGTTGAGTGATATTAGATTAAGAACTTCATAGAGAGAATTTTAGGTTGTCTTACCTCACCCATCATAAATGTTAATCTTCCATTTTTCACTGATTTCTTCTCAATATACAAATGAATTATATCTCGTGCAAATCAGTGGGCATGCGGCCTAAAATTCTTTTTCCGTGATGAGTTAGTAGGAAGGCTTTAGAATGCTTAGTCTTAGGACATTGATCTTTCAAGCTGATATGATCATTCAGAATTTTAATGTGAAAATGTCAGTGTTCTTTTCAGAATACCATCATCCTCCCTGGATCAGAGAAGCTGAACAGCTGTCCTGTTTCAATCCATTTTTAACTTAACAGTAGTTCTGTAATTTAAGGATATTGACTCTACCCTGTCTCAGACAATGTTCAAGGTGTAAGAAAGCAGCAGGAAGTGTTTATTTTTAACTTTATTCTAAAACCATTGGCATTAAACAACCGATAGTACATATTAGGATGCTCTAGAGACACATAGTTCATTGAGCATTTTTTCCCTTTTCTGCTTTCTACCCATTCCTTATATAAACAGTGATGAGAATGTCAGTGCTATGGCTGGAACAGTTCCAGGGTCCTTGGTTCCTTATTAAGATAGAAAGCTTGTAGCAAGTGACTTTAATTCCCCCTGAATAACATTCTTCTCTTCATTCTTGAAATTTCTATTTTGCTGCTTTAAAACTTGGGTTCTGTTTACTTATATAAATTATTCAAGGAAATAAAATTGTAAGCAAGATATAACCATATGACATAAAAAATTATAAATTTGTTTATAAACAATGAAACATGTTTGGCATGTAATTTAAGGCATGTATCATTTTAAAATTGTGCCATATTTTGAATTTTTAATTTATTTTTATTGTATTCATACCATGTGGAAGAAGAAAATAAAAATTTTCATAACCAAATTACACTTAAAAACATATCCTAGGAGAAACAGATTACAAAGACTTCTGTGTTTTCGTTTCTATCATACTTTGATGTGAAAATTTTTTCATAATTTTTAAAGCCTGTGTCCCACAGATGAAATCAATTAAAACCCATGTATTGAGCTCCTTGTTTGTAAAAAACTGTAATGATATGCTTTCTACTCAAGAAAAGTGAGAGAAGGTGAAGATACAGAGACATCTTGATAACTTAATAAAACAGTGCATTGGTCCAGAGGAGTGGGGAGTAAATAAGCCTAGGAATGGTGAATGACTTTTATAGTAGCTGAAAGAGAGTAACACATAGTAATTTAACTTCTAAAACCAGTAATAAGTATGGGATAATTTATTGAATTTCTCTTACATGATCAACTTTATTAAATGTAAACTTAATTCTCAAGGAATTTTATAATCTCTTACTGTATCAGATCTTTTTTTAAAGAAAGTTTTCATGTTATTAAGGAATAGTTTATCTGCTTACTTTTAAGCATATGTGTGTTGAAAAGCAGCGGCATGACAGGTGGTCCATAAATGGTAGTTTGATTGAAGTCATAAATGTGCACTCAGATGCTTTCTATGGGTCAGGCGCATGGTAGGGGCTAAGAAAAAAATTGCTGAACAAGTCAGGTATGTTCTCTGTTTTTTGTTTTGTTTTGGTTTGGTGCTTAAAAGTCTAGTAAGTTAGTATACATTAACAAATAGTCACACAAGATAGCATTTTAAAATGTGATATAAACCCTTCATGAAATTATGAAAGGCATCCCTGAAAAAGTGACATTTGAACTGGAAGTTAAGAAATAACTAAAAGAAAGTAGAATTTAAAAAAAAAATCCATCAGGATTGTACTGGAAGAGAAAATGTTCTTGCAAAGCAATTAAAGGAATCAAGTGAAGACTGAGTTGAATATTGACTTGATGCGATTGGGGGTTGTAAGGACCAGACCCTGTGAGGGTAGGCCAGGTTCAGAGTTGGTCTTGACCCTGGGAGCAGTGGGAAGATGCTGTAGGGTTTAGAGCAGGAGAGGTTGGACTGGTCTCTCACGTGAGTCACTCTGCCCAGGAAGTTCAGAGACGGTACTGGAGTTAGGTGTTGATTGGCAAAGAAAGCTTTCAGGAAATGTAGTGTCAAGTCTGCTCCAGGTCAGTGACTCACATTGGATAAGCAGGGCTCTGTTCACTCAGGAAACACTGGAAGATGAATAGATTTGTTTGTTTGTGACAGCATTGAGTTTAGGTTTTTAACTTGGAGCATGTTGAATCTGAAGCACCTGTAAAATATTTCTAAAGCTGTTGAGTTAGGCAAGTGAATATTTAGATCTAGAACTCAAGGGAAAGGTCTAGATTAGAGGTAACAATGTGAAAATGATGGAAGAAAAATGGATGAATAAATGGATTAGTGAATCAGTGATGTCTAGAATTGATCAATGAACTGATGAACTAAATGATTTTAAAAAGTACATGAAGGAATAATGTGTGGAATATCTGTCTGTTTCTGTCTGTCTCCTCTCTCTCTCTCTCTATGTATATATAATTTGCATTTAATTTTACCTGTATATTTTTAACATAAAGAGGCAATTTAAAGTTATTTTTACTTTATGATGGTAGTTGTGTTAGTTTGGCTGTTGCTGGGATAAAACGCCTGATTCCCACAGTTTGCAAGAGGGAGGTTTAATTTGGCTCGTAGTTTCAGAGGTTCCAGTCCATCATCCACTGGCTCCAAGAGAAAAGACGTCATGGCAGAAGGGCATGGTGGAGCAAAGCTGCTCACTTTGTGTGGCCAGGAAGCAGAGCACTGGGGAGGAGTGCTAGTGAGAGAGATTCCCAAGGCACTCACTTCCCCATTGACCGGCCTCCTCCACGTGGGCCCCACTTTCTACCAGCACATTCAGCCCTGAGTATCAGTGGATTTATCCACTGGTAATGATAGCACTCTCTTGATCAGTCTCCTCTCCAGTAGTCTCTCAATCCAATCAAATTGAAAGCTATGAGAAGTGGCACAGTGGTACCATTCATCCAAAATTAACTCTGGAATAATGTTTACCTTACTTAACGACCACTTTGATAGTTCAGTGATTCCTTTAAAATCTAAAATTATGTTGAAACTTTTATTATTTTTTCTTCTTTTTAAAATAAAAAAAATTATTTTATTAGTACATGCTCACAGTATATTCATCATGAAGAGTTGATACATGTACATAGCTTAAATTTTTTAACATCCCTTTTTTTCTTTCTCCCTACCCCAAGACTTTAGCAACTCTTGGAGATGGACTGAATGCATTTTACTTAAAGAGATGTACACAAGTCTTTTGTGGGAGAGGAATGGAATATTTTGGTTTATGTCCCTGCAAGGCCTCATGAGCTCATAGGTGGTGTTTTTGAAAGGTGATTGGACTGTAGTGCTCTTTACTCGGTGTTAGAGGTGGACGTGGTTGAAAGAAGTGGGTTACTGGGGCCGTGGCTGGGAAGCATGTTTCTTCCTTTCCAGCTTGCTCTTTCACTCTGCTTCCTGCCTGCCACACCACGAATGGCTCTCCTCTGCCTTACTTGTCTGCCCCGCTCTCCTGCTTTGGAGCCAGCCAACTATGTACTGGAATGTGAGCCAAAGTACATTTCTTCTTTTTAAAAAAATCTGAAATTTGATCAGCATAAGTAACTTTATGGTCCTGCAAATCATAATGACAACTGAAAAACAGAAGCGAGAAAGACATTTTCATTGTATTCCGAAATTACTCTAATACTGCCCAAATAAGCTGCCAATGAAGAAAAGAAATACGTAAAATTTTCATTCATAGAAATAAACCTACTTCTTTTGGTTTTTTTTTTTAGGGAAAAAAACCAATACAGTAACTGATTTTTCTTTCTTGAGAGTCTTACTATATAATCAGTAGAACCCACAGTAACATTTGAAATAAAATAACACTAAACTATGTGAACAGGAAATATAGCTTGTTACTGTTGGATTTGACAATGGAAATGTCCCACTGTGTTTTTCCACATGTCAAGGCATACATGAGGGTGTACCTAAGACATTTCTCTAGCTTTGCTATGATAAAAAACAAATTTGAAGGCAAATATCTTGTTTTAAAAAAAAGGAGAGGAAGCCAGGCCTGGTGGCACACACATGTAATCCCAGCACTCAGGAGGCTGAGACAGGAGGATCGTTGTGAGTTTGAGACCAGCCTGGGCTACAAAGTAAGCTCAAGGCCAGCCTGAATGGCATAGTGAGACCCTGTCTCAAAAAGACAAGGGGCAGGGATTTAGCTCAGTGGTGTGAGTGCCTGCCTGGCAAATGTGAGGTCATGAGTTTGATCCCCAATGCTGCAAAAAAACAAAAACAAAAACAAAAAAACGGTGGAGAGGGTATTAATATCATAAGACTTTTACCAACCCTATCCAGTAAGAGAGTTAACAGTACCTATCTTGCAGTAGGTTGTAAGGTTAAATTAAAAAATGTGAGAAAATTAAAAATGAGAGAAAAAAAACCTCTGAGAAAAATAAACCACAGTTCAAATTATAAGAGCATTACATTACTATCCAGTTACAAAGAAAAAAACTGGACACCAAGGCCTATTAGAAGATACACAGAAAACAGAGAGATAAAAGACTATAAGCAAGTTATATACAGTGCTAGTAAGAGAGGTTTGAATGAGGTAAAAGCAAGTAGTGATCATGCTTCTGTGTCTAGAACATGGTCTGTGTGTGTGTGTGTGTGTGTGTGTGTGTGTGTGTGTGTGTGTGTGCGCGCGCGCGCGCCATAGAGGCCCATCCTGGCAGAGCTGATGATGAAACTGACTGCTGGTAGCCAGTGCTCTGCACAGGTACAAGGAGAGGTCAACAATGTTTGGCTGTGTATGCCATCACTTTAATTTTTCATTTCCACATAACGGGCTTTATTTACTTAGAAGAAAAATACCATACTTTTCAACAGGTTTTACCTGATGTTAATGCCTGCTAGTTTCTTTATGAGAAGAGAGAATTACCCCCACCCCATCTTTATTAGATCCCTGTTTTAGAGCTAAATTGACTTTATCTTATGGAACATTTGAATATTGCTTAATAAGATTATCTAGAAGGGTAGAAGTTTTCAACAATATATGTTTCTATTTCCTGTTCATCATGATGCCATCTGTGTCCTGTTGAGAAGAGTACATGGCCAATCCTGATTTGATGTATCACATGTATTTCTTCTCTCAGTAGCATAAAATATTTCACATTTTCATAGGTATCTGTATCCATTTGACTCATCTGTCTGTCTTTCCCCATTCATCAACCTTGTTATTCAGGGTCTAAAATACTCCATATTATGTAAAAAGAAACAAAAACTTCTCATCACTATTGGCTCTGGAACCACCCTGGTAATGCCAGAATAAAACGCTCCTCTTCCACACTCAGTTAGCAATTGCAGAGTTAGTGAGGGTGGCTTCTGGGTCTCTGCTGGAATGAGAACTGGTTTTGTCCTGCTAGTGTTGATCTGTCCTGGTATCCTCTGCCTGGTATCCATACATGTGACTTGGGGGTATCAGGAGTCATCAGTTAAGTAGGATGAAAGGATTTAGAAAAGGCATGAATTGTATAGATACCTACTCAAATAGATCTTGCTCACTTTTTTAAAACTAAGAAGCAAAAGAAGAATAGGATATTTCATGAACTTTTTATATTATGGATCAAAGAGTTCTGAAAACTATACTTTTTGAAAGAGTATTTCTTGAAGAAAATTCTGTTTTTCCTTTTGGGGGCAACACAAATTGACTTAAATATTTCATTTGAAACTCTTCTTTTTGAACTACTGAGTATTTCTTTTGAAGTTGTTTAAATGTTATTTCATGTACACATGTATGCACCGCATGAACTGGGAACCTCTTGAGGGGTAGAACCAATTTTAATCACATTATCCCCACTGTTTAGTATATATATAGTTCAACTGAATGACTTATGCATAAAGGAATTACATGTAGACCAAATGTTAAAGAATAATTTTTACAGCACAAAATATGCTTGACTTTAGAATTGCTTTGATAATGATACATGGTAAGAAAAATTGCCCGAATTTGCTTCAAAGAACTTGTACTCAAAGTGTTATTTAATTTTAAATCTTTTAAAAGACCAGAAAAGACATAAGGATTAGGTAGCAGATAAAACAAGATGGAAAATAGCAAAATATATAATCAGGGCCAACGATACTGAGTTTTTTTCATATATTTGTTGATCATTTGTATTTCTGAGAAGTGTCTGTTCATTTCACTTGCCCATTTCATGATTGGGTCTCTTATTTTAGGTGGTCTGATTTGTTTGGTTGGTTGGTTTTTGTTTTTTTTGTTTTGTTTTCTGTATACTCTAGATATTGTTGCTTTGAGGAGTAACTGGCACATATTTTTCCCATTCTTTAGGTTGTCTCTTCACTGTCTAAGTGATTCCTTTGCTGTGCAGAAGCTTTTCAATTTGATGTAATCTCACTTGTTGATTGTTATTATTTGTTGGATAGTTGGGATTGTGTTTTAAAAACCCTTTCCTGCACCTGTGACTTCAAGCGTTTTACCCATTTTGACTTTCAGTAGCTTCAGAGTTTCTGTGTTGATGTTAAATCTTCGATCCATTTTGATTTTAGTTCAGTACCTGGTGAGAGACATGAGTCCTGCTTCAGTCTTCTGCAAACAGATAATTTCCTAGCACCACTTGTTGAATAGTCCATCTTTCCTCCATCATATGCTTTGGCCCCTTTTGTCAAAAATCAAATAGCCGAATATGTCTGAGGATGTCTCTGTATGCTTTATTCTGTTCCACTGATCCACGTCTGTTTTTGTGCCAGCACATGACATTTTTACCACTGTTGCTTTGTAGTATACCTTGAAG
The DNA here is from genome assembly GCA_004365215.1 of Cuniculus paca. NCBI lineage: Eukaryota > Metazoa > Chordata > Mammalia > Rodentia > Cuniculidae > Cuniculus > Cuniculus paca. Next base: position 5,428 of record RJWT010005499.1, on the reverse strand, counting down.
TCTGGCATTATGATGCCTCCTGCTTTGCTCTTGTTGCCCAAGATTGCTTTAGCTATCTGAGTCGCTTCTAGTTCCATGTGAATTTTAGGATTGTTTTCTCTAGATCTGTGAAGTATGCTGTTGGTATTTTGACTGAAATTGTATTGCATCTGTATAACAGTTTTGAGAGTATGACCATTTTGACAATATTGGCTCTGCCTATCCAGGAACAGAGGACATCCTTCCATTTTCTGATGTCCCCTTCAATCTCCTTTTTCAGAGTACTGTAGTTTTCTTTGTAGAGATCTTTCACTTCCTTTGTTAGGTTAGTACCTAGATATTTGATATTTCCTCGTCCTACCATATATGGTATTGCTTTCATAATTTCTTTCTCTTTGAATTCGTTATTGCTATACACAAATGCTATTGAGTTTTGTGTGTTGATTTTGTACCCTGCTAGATTGCAAAAATTAGTTATTAATTCCAAGAGGTTTGTTGGTGGAGTTCTTAAGACCTCATTGCTTTTGAAGATATCTAGAAAATGGATGCAGGGTTTTAACTTAGAAAAAAATCTTTTTCTTGGACTAGAACTTTTCTTCAGGGCCAAATATTAAACATGTTGAACTTCTAAGTCATATGGTCTCCATCATAGCTACTTAACTCTGCCATTAGAGTTGCTATAGAAAGTATGCAACCAGAGGGGCATGGTTGTGTTCCAATAAAGTTTTATTCAAAAAAATAATAAAGCAGACCAGACTTGGTTCATGGGCCATGTTTTGCTGACCCATGCTCTAAAGCTAAGCTATTTAAGACTATATATTTCCAAAAAGAATGAAAATAATTTATAAGATGGTTACATCCCTCTTCTCAACTTTTGTATCTCTGATTGTCCTTAGAGGCCATGCTTAAATCCTAATCCAGCACCATCAGTTTTCTCTCCTGGGTGTCCCTGTCATCTGGATTTTATCACTGTATTAGTCAGCTTTTTATGTTTTCCATTACTTCATGACAATCACCTTATCAACAGAAATGTTTTGGCTCATAGTTGAGGTTTCAGTCCACAATGGGCACCATTGCTCTTGGTTCTGTGGCACACATCATGGCTGGGTGTACACAGTAAAACCAAGCTTCTCACCTCATGGCCGCTGGGAAGCAAAAGATAGAAGGGAAGAGATGAGGTCCCACAGTCTTCCTTAAGGGCGTGTTCCCAGTGACCTAAAGCCTACCCCTAGACCCCACCTTTTACAGACTCGATCACTTCCCAGTAGTGCCTCACTGGACACCAAGCAGTTGTCTTAAGGACCTTTGAAGAACATTACAGATCTAACGTACATCATCTCTTCTTGAATGAATATCTTGCTTCCTCAGCTACATTGTTAGTTGAGTGTGCAGATTTTTTTTCTTCCTTCTTTCCTTACTCCCTTTTCTACTCCTCCTCTTCAATTCTTAATAGATGAACCAGGAGATACTCATTGCTAATAATGAATTTGTTTTCCCTGTCATTGTAGGGGATTGTTATGAATGTAATTGTCTTAATTTTTCAGACCTATCATAGCAGTCATTAAATGATAATTGTTAACATTTTTTCTACAATTTTATCAGGAGATTTTATAAAACAGACAAGACCAGAGAGATCTGCAGTATGAGGAAAATATTAGGCTTAACTACAGAGATAGAAAACAGATGTAAAATTAAAGACTATTTAGTAGGTAGAATCAGCATGATTTATTGATAGAGTGCTGGTGGATGAAGATGACTCCCGAGTTCCTCAGATCCAAATTGGAATCAGATGTATTCAAATAATATCACCATGCCTATTAACCATCCTAGATAGCTGTAAGTGGAAAAGAGCTTGCATGAGCATAACAAAGTAAGTGAAATATTAACAAATTACCTCTACATCTGTGAGATTTTTGACACTTGTTGTAGTAATGGTTTTCTTGAAGTTGTTTTTAGACATTTCTGTCAATAGCTTTATGTTAGTACTCTGCCAAACAGATTTTGTAGAGTTTTATTATTCAGAATGATTTCTCTGGATTTTTTCAGAGGAGGGTCAGAATTTTCAGCTTCCAGTGACTTCATGCTTTGTGATATTTTTATTCTTATATTTTGTAGTCAGATGTTTCTTAATCACTCAAAGTAATAAAGATATACCTTACAAAACATTGTTGTAAACTCTCTTCTTCCTACTGCCCTTTCCTTTCTTAAACCCATGTTGGTCAACTTTCTGCTAGACATATGTGACTACTGCTAGAAAATTCTATAATAAATGAAAAAACTCTTCCATCAAGAGTCTTCAGATGAAAGATACAAGACATATTCCTCCATAGAGAATATAACATTAAAAATGACAAACCTAAGAAGTCAGAGTGGTTTGGATTTGGGAAATAATTACTTTCAATGTGTCAGATAAATGAGCGAGTGGGAGTCTATCTTTTGGGGCCCTGTAAGAGTTACAGTGTCTGTGCTCCCTTAGCTACCTCAGTCTAACGATAAAGGTATCCTAAAGAGGTCACCATCCTTCCAAAAATGTTTAAACTACATTAGAGAAATGAAAACCTGTGAAAATATTTTTGTCATTTTTCTTTACTGATAAATGTTGACAAACTATGTAATAGTACTTATTCCAGATATAAATTATAATGGAATTACTTTATCTATAGCCTTAGTTTAAAAGCTTTGACTGCTTCTGTTGTCTTATGGATTTTCTCTTTACCTTTTTTAAGGAAAACACTGTCAGATGATCAAAAACAGTAGCAATGAATTGCTTTATTTGTTTGCAAGTATAACTTGACAATGTGTTTGTCATCTAAAATGTTAAGAAATGAATCAGTGTTCCAGTTCTAAAACAAACCTGATGAGTTAAACCAAATCTGCATCAAGGTGTTTAAAATATTGCTATTTCATCTTATTCTAAGGGGAAAAAAAGGGATATATACATTCAGCTGAACTGATGTCCGAGATTGTAGGCTGCCGCTGTATTTCCAGACAATTGTTACTGATGTTCCATCTCCATGTACATAAAACACTTGCACTGGGTTTTGCCTTCGGGATGGCACGCCGTAAGTAGTGACAAACAGTTTGAGTGAAGACAAATGGCATTTTTAAGCATAATGTTATTTTCCACTTCCTGTATGAAAAATTATTCAGCAGTTTGGAGTAAAACCTAAGTGAATAAAATAATTTATATTGATTATACTTTTTTTAAAAAAAGATACAGAAGATGAATGGAACTTTTAGGTTTATGATAAAAGATTTTGCTACTTTCTATCACAAATGTCAGAGCACTTAGAAGGGAGCCTATTGTCAAATAATTTGCCCAAGCTTTTAGCTTTCCATTTCACCTTTCCTATGGGATTTTACCCTTATTTGAAAAGATTTTTTTTGGCTTTGCTTATCATTCCTCAGTAACTCTATTGTGCCCATAATGTTAGAATTCAGAAAGTTTCTTTTCTTTGCCAGGATTACATTCTTGAATGATAAACCAGAATGGTTTGATGATCTTTAACTTTAAATATGGAGCCCATTTCTGAATATGCTGGATAACTGTATGCAGTTCGATGAGTTAGAAGTATCTCTAGCTTACAAAATGTGTTTTTAATCCTGTATACCTTACAGTTCTCCCTATCATGCCAAATGAAATGACAACCTCTTACACACGACAGTGCCCATATAGTTTATATCCATTTGATGGTATATTCATATCATTCTTACATAAAATGAGGTTCCTAGGAGTAAAATGTTAAATGCCTGAATTTTGTTATAATTAGTTGTATATTATTCTGTCTTCCCTAAATCATGAATTTAGACAAAAGCTCTGTCTCTCAGTCATTAGCATGGAATTTTCCATAAAGTAGTACCCTACCAAATGTTTGTTAACTAAATTATGTGATGCTACAAATGGAAATAATGTAAAAATGAAATATATAAACAAATAATGTGTTGCATTGTATAGGATCAGACCTACAAGCTAATTGGTTAAAATAAAAATAGAAAATCATAGTATTATGAGGTATACATTCATTTTGATATGCTGATATGTACTAACATAATTCTTTTACCTGTGAAAAACATGTTTTAAATATTATTTTCATCACTTGCTAGTGTTGCATTCACATTTGCTTTTCTTTCTTTTTTCTTTTTCTTATTTTTCTTTCTTCTTTTTTTTTCTTTTTTCTTTTTTTCCTTTTTGAGACAGGGTCTCACTATGCAGTTCAGGCTGGCCTTGAGCTCACTTTGTAGCCCTGACTGGTCTTGAACTCACAATGATCCTCCTACCTCAGCCTCCTGAGTGCTGGGATTACAGGCATGCACCACCATGCCCAGCTACACATTTGCTTTTCATATTAAAAGATTAATCATTTTGTGCCTGGGTAAGGACAAACATTGAATTATGAGACCAGTGAATACTAGAAAAAGGGGTGAATTTACATTTCTACTACTACTGCTCTTAGCTAAGGAACATTTTATCCTATTTAATAAACATCTCAGTCAGTATCTAGCTGTGCTTATGAGCTTATGTTAACAGTGATTCACCAAAACCTTTCAAATGAACAAAAACCTAGGTGTTGGACACTTTAATAGTCAATGGGAAGGTTCTGAGGATCAAAATGCAAGGAAATTATTAGCAGTATTTTTTCCATTCTGTGCTTTGAGCTTAGACCAGTCATAGAGAGTATCAATACATTGTGCGCTGGCAAGATGTGAAAGTGTTTTCATTAAACTTCTATGTGTATTTACTCAAATCGTTTTGTGAATTATCTTTTTCCTCTATACTCAGAAAGGCATTTGTTAGAGATGGAAAGAGGGGAATGGCAAGAGAAGGAAAAAGAGTTAAAATGTGTTTTGTGTATATACCATCTCCCTTTAATGAGTATAATCTTGTATTGCAAACATATACTAACAAAACTTTTTAATTAAATTAAAAAACAATACTTCTTAGAAGAAAATGTTTTGCTGACTGGTTTTCTCTGCTACATTTCCTGACAGACTGCAACCTTAAATTCAGATCTCAGAACTGTGACATTAAGCCCATTACTTACTATCTTGTAGAAGAAAAATATTTAATATGAAACATGATACTACAAAGTTTTTTTATTAGTACACCTGTCTAGTACGTAACATTTACATTCTTTGTGGGGAGTTGATACATGCACATAATACATCTTAATTCCTTTTTTCACCACCTTTTCTTCCCTTCATCTGTTAATTCTACCCGTCCCCCCTTTGTACATATTTGCAGTAGTACATAACATTCACATTTCTTGTGTGGAGTTGGTGCATGTGCTTGACACATCTTAATCCCTCTTTTCATCCTTCTCCCACCTTCTCCCACCTTCTCCTCCCTCCATCTTGATTCCCTCTCCCTTTCAGAAAAATCTATCTCCCTGCTTCCTATTATCTTTTATTTGGTGCTTTATTTATACTTTTGGTTTCCTCATATAAGAGA